>QUTJ01031703.1:0-15344 GCA_003573635.1 Goniomonas avonlea | reverse complement strand
CTTGCGCCGCACAACATTGTCAATGCCTGCAAGCGCGTGTGCTATCGCAACAAGTAGGCCCAACAGTGCTTCTTCCCGGGGATTCAATAGACGCAGTGTTACACAAGCCTTTGCATTGTGTGCCCCCTGTGACGCGACACGATGCCGTCTGTGCCCCCTTGAACACAGCATGCCTCAACTGTGTGGGGGAGGGAACAAGGTTATGGCATCGGCCGCACCACCTCTTGATAGCACAGCCGGCCGCGCAATGCACTCAACCACCAAGGAAATCGGAGAGCACGATTTATCGCGTCACTGTCTTGTGTTATGGATGCCTTTGCAGGACCGTCGTCAGCCACCGCACCGCAGTCCGGCAGCCCAGACAATACCACCCGCACCAGGCAACAACACCCCTTGCGCAGACCATACAACACACCGCCTGGGTAGACCAGCACCGCCAGGGCAGCACGGCGCCTCGGTGCTCCAAGTTTCATCAAGTTTTGAGGATCACCTGGTGGCCTGTGGCCACCCATCCACAGGCCACCCATCCCGGGGTAGTGCCCACCCATCACCCTGGGTGGTGCCCACCCATCACTCTGGGTAGTCACCCATCACCCTGGGTAGCCTGTGCCCACCCATCATCCTGGGTAGTGGCCACCCATCACTCTTGATCGCCCTCGGTACCCTGTGGCCACCCAGCGATTTCTGCTGCAACGTCCGGAGACAGATATCTCCGATACCATCAGGCGTGCAAGTCGGCCACGGTAATTATGGAACAAGTTGACCAAACACCCCCCAAAACCAGAAGCAATCTGAATAACAGTCATACTCAAAATGCGGAAGGGTCCAGGAAAAAACTCAAGCTACTCCCTTCTTCTTTCGAGGTTGCCCTGGCTCGTTCTGCCAGCAATGAACTACGCGTGCGGCGTGACTGCACAAAGAGCCACACTGGCAGGGCCAGCAGGACAACACCCAAACAGGTCAGCCCGACGTTAGCCCAGAAGTAGTCGGGGCCAACAACTTCGACGTGCTCGTTCATCTGGGGAGGGTGTCGTCAGCGACATGGCTGCTCTACTCGCCAGAGACGTGTCTGGTGCTCTACTTGTCAGACACGTCTGGTGCTCTACTCGCCAGAGACATGTCTGTGCTCTCCTAGTCAGCTACTTGTCAGACATGTCTGATGCTCTGCTAGTCACACACGCTCTACTAGTCAGACATGTCTGGTGCTCTGCTCGTCAGTGACATGTCTGGAGCTCTACTCGTCAGACATGTCTGGTGCTTTACTAGTCAGAGACATGTCTGGTGCTCCACTGCTCCTCGTCAGAGACATGTCTGGTGTTCTACCAGTCACATGTCTGGTGCTCCACTGGTCAGAGACATGGCTGGTGCTCTACTCGTCAGACATGTCTGGTGCTCTACTCGTCAGAGACATGTCTGGTGCTCTACTTGTCAGACACTGGCATGTCTGGTGCTCCACTCGTCAGACATGTCTGCTCTACTTTGTCAGACATGTCTGGTGCTCTACTAGTCACACATGTCTAGTGCTCTACTCGTCATGGTGCTCTACTAGTCAGAGACATGTCTGTGCTCTCCTCCCTCTACTTTGATTGCCTATCAACGTGGGATCGAGCCACACACGCACCCCGTAGGCAATGCCATAGACTCCGAAGTTGACGATGCCCGACACGCAGAAGATGAGGCCCCAGAGCTTTGAGAAGTTGTTCAGGCCAAAGACAACAGCCACCAGGGCTGACATGGCGCTGCGCACAAGACGTCACTCGCACGTCAAAGACGCACAGGGGTGTCGATTTGAAGATGCTGGATAGCAGGGAGGGCAGGTCACACCAGCCATGTTCTCACAGCCCTTGGTGAAGAAGGCTTAGGCACCGTGGCATGGAAACAGTGGCATGGAAACAGTGAGACATGCTCGTAACATGAAAACAGTGGCCATAGTAACATGAAAGCAGTGACATGGAAGCAGTGGCATGAAAAGACATGGAATGAAAACAGCGACGTGGAACTGGTGACACAGAACCAGTGCACGTACCTGAACAGAAAAGCGCGGTAAAACGAGAAAAGAACAAAGGTGACGATCTGAAGATGGAACATGATTGTGGGAGAGAAGAGTTCACTCGACGGCAGGAGCGTCGAGAACAACCCGAACACGATGCCGGACACCGTGAGGACAAACACCGACAGTGTCAAACCCTTGTTGTCCAACAGGTAGCCAACCTGGTCTCCGTGTCAGTATGCACTGCTGCTTAATCGAGAGTCCTGAGTCCTGAGCGCGAGGGCATAGTGAGAGTGCACAGTGAGAGTGAGAGTGCAGAGGGAAAGGAGTGCAGACGAGTTGGTGTAGTTGCTTGGTCATGGCGGCATTGGCAACTCATGTGGGCGCAAATGAGTGTCAAGATGGAGGCGTGAGCACGAGAACCAGGCGTCTGGATGGAGGATGCAAGATGCAATCGGCGCGTACATTGAGCGTGTAGGCACGCGCATAGGTGCGAGAGAGCATGCAACGCGACCATGCAGTGATGCAAGTTAGGGGGGGAGCGGGATTCAAACCAGGAACCGGTGACAGATCCATGAGGGATCTGTCTCGGCTGGGAGGAACGCACCACAGGAATCGACAAAACGCTGCCCACGGGCATCAGCCAGCCAAATATCGCAATCCACTTGTTCACTTTCTCCTGTTGAAAACGTGTAAGAGTTTAGGGGTGGTCTAAGCCTCGTTGGGGACAGATCACGGGAGCGAGTCTGACAGCTTGGGAAGTAGAGGCTGACTCCGTAAGGTGCACACAAACAACACCTGTGTCTGGGATGGAGAAAATGCTTGCAGTTGGTAGTCCAGGGTGCTGATGTAGAAATTGACTCGGAGGAGTTGCAGCGCCGTGAAGGCTGCAGTGAGCAAGAACGCTGGGGTCGCCACCTGCAACCACCAGAGTCAGGCAAAAACCTCGATCGAGTGTGGACAGGGTCTCTCCGTACCAACAAACCGGTTGAATTAAGGCACAAACTAAATACGTATTTGAATCGCGTTGCATTAATTAAACAACATCATTTACAACGATATGACGTTGTTGCTTCCGGCTTGGAACTAATACTGTATCTCCAGGTCTCCTCGAAATCGCCGACTCACATTGGTGGAAGTTTAGTCAAGTAGAATACAACTGTCTACTTGAAAAAACTGCGATAGGCGGAGGGTTCTCGACTCTACGCCAGGGTTCCATAACAAAACACAGAATTAATTACTGCAGCCAATCGTTCAGCCTCTTGAAGCATATTTACCCCACGTTGGAGAGATTGGGACCCGCCCCAACCTTGACAGTTCACAGCAGGCCCGGCTGCCCAATAGCAGGCCTCTGCTCTGCCTCTGCCTCTGCCTCTGCCTCTGCCCCTGCCTCTGCCTCTGCCTCTGCCTCTGCCTCTCTCTCCATCAATTAGCTTCGGAGCGCGGCTCTACCGAGTGTGTGATGGCCCACTACCTCTTGCGCTGCAAAAGGCTAATGCGACAACCTGCTCGCGAAACCGCATGTCGCGATGTGGTGAGCCCAGGCCCCACACTGTGTTCTCGTGGGCGAGATTGTTGGACGGCGGTGACGGGGGTGACTCCAGTCCCAGCCTTGGCGCGGGTGTGGCTCGCGCCGTGTACGCTTGGGCTGGCCATAGAAACAAGCTGCAATGATTGCTTGTCACTGCGTGCCAGCCGAGAGAAAGGCGTCGCCGCGTACGAGAGGCCGAGTGTGGGAGAGCGAGAGATTGCAAGACGAGAGGCGAGAGGCAAAGCGGTGGAGGCGCAAGACCAGAGGTCGAGTGTTTGAGTCGCAAAGGGGAGAGGCCGAGTGATAGAGTCGCAAAGGGAGAGGCAGAGTGATCGGACACAAGACGAGAGGCAGAGTTAGAGAGTCGCAAGGCGAGAGGCAGAGTGATTGAGTCGCAAAGGGAGAGGGAGAGCTATAGAGTCGCAAGACGAGAGGTCGAGTGTTTGAGTCGCAAAAGGGAGAGGCAGAGTGATAGAGTCGCACGGCGAGAGGCAGAGTTCTCAGAGTCGCAAGGCGGGAGGACGAGATAGAGTCGCAAAGGGAGAGGGAGAGCTCTAGAGTCGCAAGACGAGAGGCAGAGTGATAGAGTCGCAAGGCGAGAGGACTGAGTGATAGAGTCGCAAAGGGAGAAGCAGAGTGATAGAGTCGCAAGGCGAGAGGCAGAATTACAGAGTCGCAACGCAAGTACCTGGTGAAGACCATTAGGAGGGGCAGCGACCCAAAACCGAGGAACAGCAGTCTGTGATTCCAGCCAGTGTACTCGTGTAGCAGTTGCAGGACAACAAAAACCAGTGATGAGGCGTCGATCATCACGTTAAAAAGCGCAATCACGGTTGCCCGTTGGCTCGGAAACAAATTGCTTAGATGCATAAAAGAAAACACAGTCGGAGGACCACCTGCGATGTCTCAAGAGTCAAACGAGCCTGTCAACAGTTTAACTCACCAAGAGCCATGAGTGATAGCCCGGGCAGAAACATATCAGGGCCACGCGAATCAGAAAAGGCAAACATCGCGGCGCCCGCCGTCAGCAGGAGCGACCCGAGTATACACGCACGCAGCGGGCTGAGCGTTCAGTAAGTCAGAGCACAACGGGAAAAGGGGACGCAAGTAAAATAGCGACGAACCCGAAACGTTCCAAGAAAGCGCCCATGGGCCAGACGGCCAGCGCGAACACAGACGCTGCAACCGTGAAGATCAATGAAAACTTCGAGGCTTGCGCAGCACATGCCTGCCGGTACACATAAGAGGGTGCCCAAGGGCCAACAAGATGCAGCGTACCAACTTAGTTTCCAACACAACAATTACTCCGGGACACAACTCAATGTACTGCCCCTCCGTTGTGAGGAGGACTTGCAGTTGAGTCCAGCCAAATATAATGCCGGAGGTGAGGAACGATTCCAACTGGCTGGTGATCAGCAAAAAGAGTTTTATCCATTTCACAACGTACTGCAGCAACTATCACAAGCATCAATCGCAACCCAAACGGTTTCTCTTTGGGCTCGTGCGCTTGCACGAGCTCGTCATCATGGTAGTGTGAGGGCAGAAGGTATTCTCTCTCTTCCTGGCTCTCCCGGGGTGCAGCTGCCCGAGATCTCGTGTCGAAATCATCAAGGTCTATTCCATAAGAATACCGAGGCTCGTCCTCCCCCAAGTCCGCCACTCCTCCCGACCTTGAATAGGCCGCATTCATTGTCGCTTCGAGGGCCATCTATCATTGCCAGCACCCCATCCAAAAACCGAGCTCAAATGCATTTTATTTAACTAAGTGATATCAAGTAACTTAGTTTAACAAACACATGAGAGCACACCAAAAAATATATATTATTGATAAGGATTGACTACAATAAAATAGCAATCTCGAAAGGCCAAGGCTCATACGTGCCTTCTGATCGATACCGAGGGATCGGTAGCGACGGTAGTGAACAGGTACAGTAGGTCAAGGAACGATCTAGAACCATCTGATCACGCGCGCTGGAGTTAAAAAAGGTGCCGTGCTGGCACCGTGAAGAAACAGAAAGCCACCAAGCGTTGAATCGCCACAATAATGTTACTTCTCCGCCTCTTCTGTTACGTTACACTTCTAGGATTTGTTCTTTCGGGCGAGCATCAAGTTGGCTGGCGTGCGAGCGCGTGGCGACGAGAGCTGGATGAAGCTGCCCGAGCTGGTTTCAATCAGCTGGTGGGTTCGTTGCCGGGGTCTGGACAAGGATGGGAACTAAATGAGGCCCACTCCGAAGGCTTTCGTGCTGGAACTGGGGTGATTTTTGCTTTTTCGGTTGAGGCCCACGGTGACAAGTCTGCGCGAGAGTTTCGCCAGTTCAGCAAGCTCGATTCTGGCATTCACTGGTCGGAGCTGACTGACGAGGGAGAAAAGGGGTGGGACGCACCTTGGGTGGCCAGAATTCCGACCTTCACCGTCGCTGGCCCAGCAGAACTCCGTTTCAGCCGAAAAGAGCTGCAGTTACATGTCCCCCATCAAGTTGATGCTGGCGAGATCCGCCACGTTCGTGTTGAGAAGGGTGCAGAGGTTGAAGTGATTGGCTCAACAGAAATCGAGCTTCAAGACCCCTTGAAGGCCGAATTTACTCTTCCGCTGGATAAAAAGAAGCATTTCAACTTCAAGAAGGCACCGAATCTTTTTCTCAAGGTACGAATCGAGGATTGCTCTTTCTCACGCGCTGACGTTTTGATAGGATCCGTTGCACTTTCAATCGCCAGCAAATATCGGAAAGCTCAAGGTTAAACGGATTGGCTCTCATGATGTGGCTGTGCATCAAACCCCAGGCAACGCTGTCGCACCGAGAAGCCGTGGCCCCGTCTCCGAATATCAGTCAAAGGTCCGTCATTTTCCCCACTCCAGCGACCCATTGAACTGACGCCTGCCTTTCAGAACTTTTTGCAAGCGGCTTCGGCAGTTTATAGGAATGTGTTAGCCAATGATGCAAAAGCGGCTATGCTCCGTGGCAACGTCACCTCATCAAATGCAGCGCTCCAGCCCAAGATGCGCGTGAGCCGCGTGCTTGCTGCTTCCGCCAAGGTCAGTCGTCGCATGGGCCCATTGCTGCGAGGCATCCACTCCAGTCTCATTTATTCGAGATTTGCGCGTCCTTGCCGTTCCCCCACGCGCCCCTCTAACCTTCCTCTCACACCCCTCCCCACCCTGATCTTTCATCGCGCGGTGCTGTGTTGTCTGAGGCCCTACCGTTGTTCTGACCCAGCTCGCAGGCTCGGCTGTACTACTCGTTCCCGATGCGCCTGCAACAGACCAACGCGACAACCGGCGACGTGAACCAAGTCGTCACAGCCAACGTGGTCGTTGCCAAGGATGCCGACGGCAACTACACGCTGATGGAAGTGAACACCGCCCAGGAGCTCACGTCGCTTGCCGTGGCAGACGCAGTCAAGCGTCAAAATAACACAATGTGGTCGTCTCGGGACACCGTGGACAACAACGACGTGTCCATGTCGCTCCGCTCACCGTTTTAACTTCGTTGGGCGCTCGCGTTTCTTTCTAAAAGTTGAAAACTAGCGCTGCCAGCACTCGCGCGCTTAGTTCATTCCTTCGTGGAGGCACTGCTTCGGGTTCGCTCATCAGCGGCGGCGTCCCGCATCAGCGCGGGCGATCGCAGAAACTCCGTAACCCAAGAACTCGGCCGACTGCAGGGCTTCGGTGCGATGTCTTCCTGGTCGCGGCCTGCCAACAGGCGCTCTGTGCGCTGCACGTCCCGGGCTAAACGTTGAAAACTAGCGCGCTTACCACATCTGCGTCGATTTCTCTCCTCACAGCGGCTTCCCTCATCAGCGCGGCGCACCACACACACTCGGCCGACTGCAGGCGCGTGCCTTCCGTATTTCGCGGCCTGCCAACAGACGGCTCTGTTCGTTGCACGTCCCGGGCAGATTGATCCGGCGACGTACGCGGCTTGTCACCGACACCCTTCTGTGCAGTCGCCCCAAAGGCGAAACGCTGTACGCCAAAGTCGGAAATGGTGAACGTTGTCGCACTTTTCTCGCGACTTTGATCTTTGACTGTCAAGACGCTGACAGACGCTGACTTGACGTCGCTGAGACCCTCCACGAATTCACAGGCGTTTCTCGCCCGAACGTCGACACGCACGCCTCTGTGCTCTGTCGCCAATGTTCAGCCCCAAAGTTGGGCTCTATGCTTTCCAGCGGGACCTTGACGAGGATTTAATCACGTCTTCTCCGCTTCCATTCGCTCGGTTCTGCTCTTATTGCTCGTGTACTTGTACGGCTCTGTCCTTCTGTACTGTACAACTCTCTGGACCTCAACTGCGGGTTCCGCTTGTACTTCTCGAGACCTTTCCTGTACTCTGTCACTTCTCAAATCTGAACAATGCGGCGGAACACGTGTACGCTCTTTCGATGTCTCATGATTCCAAACTTGAATAAAATTGCATCGAGGTGAAATGCCGTGTGACAATTGTCACTCTACTTCTCTCCACTAAATCAACTGAACACATGTGCGACCCTCCTCTTCCTCCTCTCCTGAAGCTCAACAAACGTGTGTGTGCCGTCCCTCCCTCTATTCCTCCTGAAGCTCAACAAACGTGTGTGCGTCCCTCCCTCCCTCGATCCCTCCTCTCCTGAACTAACGTGTGCGCACACCTATTCCTCCTCTCTACTCCTCTCCTGAAGCTCAACCAACGTGTGTGCCTCCTCTACGTGCGAACCTCCCTCTCTTCCTCCTCTCCCCTTCACAAGCTCAAGCTCAACAAACATTGAGTGACGTACCCTCCCTCCCTCTCTTCCTCCTCTCCTGAACTAACGTGTGTATCCCTCCTCTCTTTTCAAACTCTACAACTGTGTGCGACCCTCCCTCACTCCCTCCGTCCTCTGCACCCGATCTCCTCTCCACCGCCGGAGTGCGCAATCGCAAGCAGGTTGGGCTGAAAAAATGGGCACGGATTTCCACATTTTTTCAGGAGCTTGATAATTTACAGTTTCATTAGTGTTACAAAGCGGTGGTACAAGAGTTGGTGAATAAACAATTAGCGCGCCGAGTCAGTGCACCCCTTCAAAATGCCGGGAGCGGCTCTGGCTCCTTGCAAGGTGTAAACGCCGGCAATCCATACTTCGCACGAGCTTTAGGCACTGGTTTCTGCAATTTTGTCGGCTTGTTGGCTTCGGCAATTGTGGAGTTGAGATTCTGTTTGTGAAGCAAGCTCGTTCCCAAAATACTGGCGAGGGCTGCTTGCTCCGTGTCAGTGCGTGCTGGGGACTGTTCGTCTGGCTTCCTCTCCGAGGATTGACTGATCTTTGGGGCCCCGTCATCCCCTGACAACAGTGCCTCCTCGAGAGTCCCTGAAAGAGGGAGCGCTGCTGCGCTCGCGGGAGAGGGCGGGCTCCACTTGAACGTGTGCTTGTGCGCTGCGCGCGCCGGCGTGCGTTGACCAAGATAAAAAGAGTTCGAGGGGGTGAGGTCTCCAATACTCAAGGCTTCGTCCTCATAGGCATCAAAAAGATCTTCAGCGTCCATGACAGTGTTCACCTCAATCGGTGACCCCAGTTCTGTTTTCTGCAATTTCCGGGGTTTCAGGAGGCGAGGCTTGATCGCTTGCACTCTCTGGTGGTAGCTGGACACAGTGAGAAGGAGAGTTTTGAGTATCTAACAGTAGCTTACCTTCGAGGCCCAGTTACAGAGCTGTGACCCTTCTTGCCACCCAGGGCTGTGGACGGCCTGATGGGCACCTCTGGACGCACCAACACGTTCACCATCTCCTCGCCAGGGGCAGCAAGACCTCTCGGGGTTTTAACAGCCTGATTCCGAGTAAGATCTTCGAGGCAACACACACCCAAGAGTACTTCCAACCTGGATCTCGAGTCCCTTGGTCTCCAGTGCTTCCTTGAGCTTGTCTTCGTCCCCCAATTTCACAGTGAACTTGAGCATCTTGTCGGAGGCTTTGCGCGGTAAGACAACAGGCTTGTTCATAGTCTGGGACCCGGCAGCAAGAACCATGATGCGCGATGTTTCGGAAACGCTTTCGCTCTGCGAACCTGGTCAGTGACCAATCAAAAGCCTCCAAAAGCGCTCACCAGCAGATACCACCCTTTGATGAGAAGCGGACCCAGCACTTTATCGCGACTGAACTCATCTACACTATCAATCTGTACTGTTTGAATTGTCTCTGCCCGTAGGATTTCGGATTTGTGATACCGAGGCCCAGACATTTTTGTGGGCCTTGAACGTTTGTCGTCGTTTTTTTGAACCTCGACTGTTTGCGTCGAGGGTGCCACGGCATCGCTGCCCCAGCAGGAGCACGGAAATCGCATTAATCTAAAAAACTTCTCCCGCGAGCATTCGGACACCACAAGCACAGCAGGCAGTGCAGACTCTGGGCGGTCAAACCCCCAATGGCAAACAACGCCAAGTGCCACTGAAGACTGAAGTCCAAGAGTAGTGGTTGGGCCGTTGGCCATCCCCTTCTATCTCCAAGGGTTGGAAGATTGTGAACGGTATCCGGGAATAACAAAAACTGATTATACACGTGCCACTTGAGAGTCCGCGGCGGACCCCCAGATCTTTGAAATATGTCTCGCCTGAACTAAAATGGCTGGTCCAAACAGACCTGTGCGCATTGGCGACACAGTGGTGATTTCCGATCCACAACGCAACGGTTTCCTTAATGGAAGTGGTCTTGTTGATGACTCGCTTCGAGTCGACGAACTGGTCTCAGGTTTGGACTTCCCACCAAACCTGCGGGACTGCCAGTTTGAGCTCTGGCGGCGGTGTGACTACACCGCACAGAAGGCGCGTGCGAATTCTGCAGCTAGAGGGGCATCGACTGCAGATCTGCAGCGGCTCGATGAGGCCATCAAGGCCGAGCAGGCCAACAATGTTCGCGAAAACGATCGTGTCAAGGGAACGGTCATCACGTTTGGTTCGACAGTTGTGCAGCTCCGTCATTGTGTATCGGGCAAGTTCATAACCCTAACTAAGGCGCATGCGCTGCAAGAGCCATCGAACACACGTGTAGCTCTAGTTGCCCATGGGAACGATGGGTCCTGGCTCGATGTAAGACCGTCTTACCGATCTCAAGTGGAAGGACAAGCCGTCTTGTTCCGTGATGTTGTTAGGCTGGCTGGAACCAAGGCTAAGGAGTTGCTTTTGCACGTTGCCCCGCCGTTGCACGACTCCCCGGTTCTTCAGAACCCTGTGATGCAAGGGCATGTTGTCTCGAGTGCTGAGGTGAACGCCTCACACGAAGGTGGGCGGTTCCAAATCATTCCGTTCCGTAGTGCTCGTAGTGATGACACTACAACTGGGAAGTCATCCCAGATGGTTCTTGGCGACGCAAATGTGAGATTTTATCACAAAGAGTTCGAGGCCTTCATGAGCTTCGACCAGTTCCAGGAACTGCGAGACTTTGGGCCTTTCTATCAGGAAGCTGCAATGGATGCTGAAAATCCAAGACCTTTGTCAAACTCGTATTGGAAAATTGAAGGAATTGCTGTAGAGTGGGCGGGTGAGCCTGTGGTGATGCAGGAGAAAGTGTACAGAATCAAGCATGCAGCCGCTCGACAGTATCTGTCTGTGGCGCCCTCCTCGGATGGGTCGTGCCCGATGTCGCCGGGGGGATGCACCACACGAGTGCCAGGATATAACATTGTGATCACACGGCATTACCTTGATCCTATGACACAGTGGCGCCTGGTGCCGGCCAAGGAAGACCCCACCCGCAAGAACATTCTCCGCGTGTCGTCGCTGGTGTACTTCCAGCACGTCGCCACTGGCATGTGGCTCCATGCGAGCGAGAGCACCTACGACCTCGACACAGTGCTGCGTCCCGGAGCCGGCGTGAACTTGACCCAGTTTGACGCGTCTAGCTCGATGGCGAGTTCCGCAGCGAGTTCGGACGATGAGGGCAAGGACGAGAGCGAGCAGATCGGTGGGGGGGGTGACTCCGGTGTTATTCACAGACTGGAACTCGTTGGCGAGCGCCACGACAGTGACGCTCATTCTGTTGTCCTGCTTCCAGACGATGCAGTTATTCGGGTAGGTGGTCGCAAGTGGCTGTGCTGACAGCTCTCCTCTCCTCGTGTGTGCGTGCTGGTGTGGCGTGTGTGTGTGGTGCATGTGGTTCTATAGCAGGCACAAGCACGGCACTGGCACAGACACAGACACGGGCACAGGCACAGGCACAGGCACAGGCACGCGCACACGATTTCACACCACGTGCTCGACGGGATGAGATCGGATTTGGATGCCTGAGATTAGCGGAGGTCTCTGTGCTCGAGATAATCCACCTTTGTGATAACAATCACCCAAACTCATTTCACTTTGCAAACGCGCAGCGAAAGAATGTGGGTGGGTCGGAAAGCATCGAAATGAGTGTCATTCTCTGTGACAAAACGCGGAGCAGTCGACAGCATTTTCGTCAAGGAGAGAGAGAGAGAGGGAAGAGAGAGAGAGAAGGGAGAGAGAGAGACCGAGAGAGACCGAGAGAGACCGAGAGAGACAGAGAGAGAGAGCCAGAGAGAGCCAGAGAGAGACAAAGAGAGACAGAGGGAGAGACAGAGACAGAGAGAGACAGAGAGAGACAGAGAGAGCAGAGAGCGAACTCGATGGCTGGAACGCAGGCTGCGCGTGGTGGCAGCGCCGAGATTCCGGTGTGCGCGTGCGTGTGCGTGTGGGAGTGGGTGTGCGTGCGCGCGTGCGTGTGGGAGTGGGTGTGCGTGCGCGCGTGCGCGTGCGTGTGCGTGTGTGTGTGTGTCTCTCTCTGTGTGTGCGCGTGGGTGTGGGTGTGTCTGTGCGCGTGCGCGTGGGTGTGCGTGTGCGTGTGTGTGTGTGTGCGTTGGCGCGTGCGTGTTCGTGCGGGAGCCCAGGGTAACAGGACTCAATCGTTTTACATGCTCTGCTCTTCCGTGCACGCAGGATCCGGGCCGCCACGTGCACGCACGGACAATGGCCTGACTGCGATATCTCCCAGGTGTTGGCAGTGTGCCGGTCCCTCACTGTTTTGAACCTGTTCCTGCACGACGTCGCGACTCTGCATCGCACACTGACGTCCTCGTTGCGTGACGACGACGACGAGGACTGGCACGACCCCGACGCAGTGCGAGAGCGCTTGCACGTGCTGGACCAGCTAAGACAGAGGCAGGACGAAGACCCTCGAGTGCCGCTGTGTGAGGAGCAGCTCGCTATGAAGAAGCTCTTCGACACCCACGCCCCTAAGATGGCTGCTGTGCTGACTTCGCTTGTCAATGTGCGTCGTGCCTACTTCCTGTCGCTGGGTTATAAACCAGCGGCAGGTTTGAGCGGCTGGTTCGGAGCCATTCGAAGTATCTATCAACTGGCACGTGCGGCATGATCACTTGATTAGTCTGGTTTATATTGCTTACGTCTGGTTCACAACAAGTGGGCACTAGAACTCACCAGCAGGAGGCGCACTCGCAGTCGCAGCGACGACGCACAACGCACACGCAACGATAGCAGGATGCAACTCCCTGTCTCGGTAAAGCACAGTCTCGGTCAAACACCTACACTCAATAGAAGTAATCCATCCAATCAACAATGCTGGCAATGGCCCTGGCGTAGGAAATAGTAATCAAATTTGCAGGAAACGACTGACGATGACAACCCGAAGACGATGAACGACCCCCTGACGCGGTACGGCCTGCCGGTGCGCTCTATGCAGAACATCCTGGCAGAGCAGCACGCAATCGAAACGTTCATGCTCGTGCTCGAGATGCCCCTCCGGCACTTGGTGTCAGTGCACCAGCTGCCGCGGGTCTCGGTCTGGGGGCCAGACATGCTGCAGTGCTGCAGGCTGATCTACCACCTCCTCAGGCTGATGTGCACAACGCACCCCACCAACCAATTGAGCTGCTTCCGGTTTTTGCAGTTGATACAGAGCCACCTGGGCACTGAGCTGCGCCCCAACTGGTGCTTGCTCAGCCTCTTCCGCAACAACCGCCAGCTCCTGCGCCAGGTGCGCGCGTGCGTGCGCGTGCGTGCATGTGTATTGGGCGCGTGCATGCGTGTGTATGTGTATTGGGCGCGCGTGGGTGCGTGAGCGCGCGTGAGTGCGTACGGGTGGCGTGTGCCCGTGTGCGCGTGCGCACGCGCACACGTCTGTATGTGTGCGCGTGCGCGCATGCTTGTGTCAGTTGTGTGTGTTTGTGCGCCACACATCTCGAACACAAACACTGCACACAAACGGCTGTTTGAAGGCTCCCTGGAGGTGTTTGATCGACCCCCAACATCCCCTATCCGAGGCGACCCTCTCGACCTCCACGAGCCAACCCACAGTTCACACTCTCTTCGACCTGTCCCCTCCCTTCTGCCCCGTCCTGTTTGCGTGAATAGGTATGCTCACACACGAGCTTTTTTGTTCCAGTCCCTCCCTCTCTCACCTCTCGCCATGCTTTGTGTGTTTGTTGAGGCCCCTGCAGGTCCGCAAGAGGCACGTCATGAAGTTTGTCGAGCTTGTTTGCGCGCAAAAGACGCCGTCGTACGTGAACTTTCTGCTCACTCTCTGCGTCTGCGACGGGTCGGCCGTGCCGAACAACCAGCGCCTCGTCGCCCGCTGCCTGCGCGACCCCAAGGTGTCTGACGCCTTCTTCCTCAAGTTTGACGCGGTTGCGACGCCCGACGCCAAGGGCAAGTCGCGCGAGACGCTGATCATATGGGACGGGTCACGGCCAGACCTCGTCGAGAGCGAAGGCGGACGGATAGACATCTGCGAGTTCAAGGGCCAGGGCGAGGCAATCTTCCGCGCGTCGACCGCGGAGATGGCGTACCGCCCCCTCATGCTGCGCTTCTTTGTGCGGTGTGTGGAGCTGCTCGCGAGCATATCTGCCGGGCGGAACCGTGCTTCCATCGACCTCATCCTCCATCGACGGCTGGTCCCCAGCTACGCTGTCACGAAGAAGCTGGTCATGAACGAGGACCTGCCCTTCGGGGTCCGGCGAGCGTTTGCCGAGCTGCTGCTGCATTTGTACGTGGACCGGGAGCCGTACAACGTCAGAGAGCCGCTGGGCCTCACTCGAGTGTGGTCGGCGGTGCGCGACGCCGCAGCCGCTGACAGGTGCGCATGGGTGATCGCGTGCGTGCCCTGTGTGCCATCGCAGCGGCAGCACACATTGGACACACACACACACCAGCACACACACACCAACTCCCAGACACAGACACACCAGCACACACACACACACCAAATTCGCTATCCAGAGAGGAGCCCTATACATAACCCTCACATGCCCCTCACATACTCGTCGCATCTCCCTGCCGCAGAAGTGGTTGAGAGTCAAGAGAAGAAGTGTCCTGGGCTGTCCTGCAGCTCGGACTCCTGAGTTGGTCTGGTGGTTGAGAGTCAAGGGGAGTGCGCTTCGAATGTCCGTCGTAGTGCACCGGGCTAGGCCACCCCCCCCCCTCCCCCCCTCTCTCCGCCTCGTCTCATGTTGAATGCCTCCCCACACACTCTGTCTCACGTCCGTACCCTCGTGAGGTCCTTGGACTGCAGTCTCCTCCCCTCCCTCCTCCCATCATAGCTGCGGTAACCTGGCGACTTTGCCCTAGTTCTGACTGGACGCCCGCAATCAGCATACAAGGAGCAACCCACGTCATCAGATACTCCAGGCTAATTTACGCTCCAACAGCGACGTGACCATCGAGTCAAGTCCCTGGGTTGGCCTCGAAGACATGGGCCCAGTCAACAAAAACTTTCCCGAGCTCAAAAAGGCCATTTTACGGGTGCTGTCTGGACTGTTGGGGCAGACCGGAGGCGGCACAGGCCTGGACCTCAGGCACACAAGCCGCAATGAATTCGTCGGCGCGCTGCTGAAGATTGTCGCGGGTGC
>QUTJ01031702.1:0-15339 GCA_003573635.1 Goniomonas avonlea | reverse complement strand
CGTCTCATCTCCCATCGACAAGTTCATCCCGAAAGCACCCCCCAGCATTGCACCAATCCCCATTGCGAGAGCGAGCAGACTGATCCGAAGATCAAGCTGCAGCACTCGGTTGCGCATGGCGTCCTGTGGTGCGTTAGAGCTCGACCACCAAGGTGACATGCTGAAAATCGCCGCTGCCTCGACAAAGCTGCAGATTCGCTCCCCCCCCCCACCCCCACACACACACACACACACCCACACCCACAGCCCCTCTTCACTCCCACATACCCCCCACTCTGTGCCTGTGCTCTCTCGGTGCCAGTCTTGTCTTCAATCAGAAGGATGCACAAGCTATCACAAGGAGCTGCCTGTGACAGGTCTTGCTCCCTCAGGGCAAGCAGAGCCACGCACGCACCAGGTTAAGTTTCAACACCTCCTGAGTGTGGTCAATCGACTCCCCCAGGTTCTGCACTCCCGTGTGCGTGTGGTTAATTCTGCGCCAAAGGTACGAGACAATAAGCTCGGTCTCTTCTTCCACCCAGTCTTCCTGCAACGACATGTCACGAGAGATTTTTTTCCAGAACGTGGAAGACGGAAAAAAAACACCGGGAGGACGAAGAAGGCGGGGGGGGAGGAGGGAGTGGGAAGAGGGAAGAGGGAGGGAGAGGGGGGGGAGAGGGGAATCTGAGGCTTTGTCTGCGTCTTCAAGAGTTTTGAAGCAACAATCAGCTAAATTTAAACTACCAAGTGTCACTCAAGACTGATGATCTAACAACAGGGCACCTCTTCTTCGCATCGGTAGCGATGGTTCAGAGACAACGCTGCAGTCAAGTTATCTGTGCTCAGGAGTTCTTCCTTGAGCAGCCTGTTGACCTCCGTGATCTTGCTTGAAAAGACACTGAGACTTTTTTTCAACTGGATGGCACACAATGAGTGGGGTGCGTTGGTTAGCACCATGAAACGCGCGGGGTCAACACTCACCGTCAGAATGCGGTTGAGTTGGATTTCACCCGTGTTGTGCACGTCATTTTCCATTTCGCCAAGCAGGTCCAAGACCACAGGCTTCATGGAGTCAAGATTGTTGACAAACGCATCACATACGTGCGTCCACAATGCTTCAAAGGCAAAGATACTTCGGAGTGGTGTCAAACACTGAGTTGAACGAGATCAGCAAGACATGCCTAAATGGAAGACGATTGCGTTTCTGGCAACTCAGAATGCGCTTTTTGAGTGTTTCAGCAATATGCTTGACAGCGTTCGTTTCGGGTTTGAAGAGGAGAACTTCATCTCGACAAATAATTGCGGTGATCGCGTCCAGGTTCATCCCGACTGCAGACGGACGAAGGCAGAGTGTGTAAAGGTTCGCGGCTCTTGCGTCCTCGAGGAACAGCAAGTCACGCTACAAAGAATTGTTAAACTCTCTGTGAGCCAAGGGCGCACTGAATCTCACAAGGGGGAGTCTGGACCGCTTTTGTAGCTCCCGAACGGTGAGGGATGCCTTTGTTGCGGTTCCTTCATAGTCAATCGACTGAACAGTTGGCATCAGCAGATATATCGCAACAGGCGCGGGAGCGCACCATGACTGTAACTCCATCGTCGTCGGAGGAGTCGTCAGCCATCGGTCCGAGTGCGGGAGAGTGCGCTGTGCAGCGTGCGCACGGCTTCTGAAGCCTGAAGGACCAGGAAACCAATCCCAAATCTATCACCGGCAGGTTTGCTCGCCTTCCGACGCAGAGTTTGGGCGCGAGTGTCGTTCCCCTGTTTAGTGTCCCTTGGTTGTATATCAAGGAGACACCGTTGGGTAGCCGTAGCTATTATTATTGAGATGATCGCCCCTTTCGAAACCGCGGTTGATTACATCATTTAAAATGATCATTACTGTTCCTCACAGCCCAGCCGCGATTTTTTCAAACTGTCTTTCAGAGCAACGCACATACCGAATCGAGGCATCAGCGAAGGAGGCATCTGCTGTACTGTAGCAACAGCACTCGAAATCACTTTGATCGGGTAGGGAGTGCCCAAAAGTACGGATGGTCATTTTATTCCCAAGCGAGTGATCTTGCCACCATGTTGAGGCTCACTTCAGGGCTAGCTCGCGAAGCACCCATCATAAACACGATGCCACTTCCACCCTTTTGTTGGTGCTGGAAGGGTGGTCGCATGAGTTCCGAGGCGCGCTGGCACCCAGCAGCGACCGATGTACTGCAACAAGATGCCTGTGTCTGAGGGAGACGCAAGTCTCGCGCCAACACCCAAAACTCATCTCTTTTGGCCCTCTGGTACTCTGCTGCAAGTTTCGCCGTCCACCTGCACCTGAGGCCGCGATCATTATCAAAAACTCGTCCGCGCAATGCCCGCGGCACGGCCGTCGAATCATAGCGCGCCTGTGTTGAGGTCAGCAAACGGGACATCAACGGTTCATACGGGAACGCACTTTTGATGGGCTGGCTCGTTCGGGGAGGAAAAGTTGGGACACGTCTCCGCTCATATCTGCAACCGAGATGTCACTATCTGCAGATGGAAAGTCTGCGTAAGGGTTCTCACCAGCACGGAGAGAAGACAGGTCGTCGCGGCACCCGAGAAAGGTTCACAGTGCAAGAGAGAAATTGAGAGTTCCTGCTTTTTGCGCATCAAGATGCGGCCTGATAATCATTTTCGTGCTCTTCACGATACTTGGCCATCGCCAGACGCTGCGAGTTCTCTGCGATCTCAGCTCGAGCAATCATATCTTTGAGAACGTGCAGCATCGACCCAGGATCCAACTCAGTGGCAGCTACTGTTGCTGCGGTAGCGTCCGATGCTGTGGAGGCGGAGTCTGTGTCTGGCGCCACACAGGTGCCGTTTGCAAGAGCCCGCGGCACGAGGACCTGAGAACCGAGATAGAGCGAAGAGCCACTCGACAGCCCAGATAACAAGGCAGGGTTGGAGCGCCGAATTTCATCCACCTGGGGACAAAGCGTCAACAAGGCGATTGATTCCTCAAGACCAAACGGCGGCGCACCGTTGTGCCATAACGAATTGCCAAGCCAGCGAGGGTCTGTGCCTTGTCAACGAGGTGCTCAACATGGTAAACAACTCGGGCAGTCTTGTTGAAAGTGCCATATGATGCATGACCGAGTTCTAAGAGACCGCAATCCTCGCCAGCACTGACTGGCAACATGGTTCCAACTTCATCGGTTTTCAGCTCGTTTGTACGCTTTGGCTCGGGTTTTGGTGGCGGCGGACTTTGCACTGGGGTAAGGGAGGCAGGGGGCTTGATAGCCCGCCGTACAACTGGGCGAGGTGGTTCTTCGTCCTCATTGAAATGGTCACCGGGAGTATTCTCTGCCTCCAGCACCTTGGACAACGTGTCCAATCGCCTGCCACGGTGAGGCGATCGTGTCATCACCGGCGGCGATTTGGTGTACTGGTCTAAGTATGGTCGCTGCCCTTGCATCCCAACCGATGCGAGCTTGTAAGGACTCGTGGACATGGCCCACATTTCGCTGGCAGGATTCGCGGCCCTTCGCCCCCGAAAGCCCGCCGCACTTGCAAACGCAAGAGGCTGTACGAATTCTCGAGAAAAAAGGCAACCTGAGAGATTTTGATTACCGCTTCGGTAACCGTTGCACGCGGACAAGGCAACTCAAAAGTCTCGACCAGATTGCGCCTTTTGACCCACTAATTATGACTTTTGAAATAATTTGCCTTTTGAAACAAGATTGGAGAATTGCTCCGGCTTCTTCAGGTCCCGATCTGTATTCAACGCATAATTCCGAGGTGCTGAGCCTGCCGACGTCAGCAAGGAAAATTCCTTCCACGCCGATCCGCTGATCGCTCCACTACCGGTCCACTAGCGAAGATTTTGACCGTCCAGCTAGCAATGCTCGCTACCCTTGAGAGAGCAAACGGTCATGGTCCCACTCATGGAGCTGTGAGTTTCCTGTGGTCCGTGCACGAGAATGCAGAAAGAACGCTTGAGGACAAGTGAGAAATTGTCACCAGAAGATGCGGCTTTGAAGCTGGCTCAGGCTGAAATTGATTCTTTACGTCGGAAATCTGCGATTGCGACCTTCAACCGGGTGCTTTCCAAGCACTCAGACTCAGGCTCGGTGAACGTGAACGTTCATGGACGTCCGGTGCTTGTACGAAGAAACCTGTGGGGCGAAGATGAAGAAGTTGGTGAGAGCGACGCTGTGGCCCAAAAGGTTGAGGAGTCAGGTGCTGCCGGACACACGAAACATTCCTCTGGGAAGAGGAAAGTGCGCCGTGGGCAGGGGTCTGCCAGCGAAGGGAGATTGTCGACGCAGCCGAATGCCCAGGTACTGTCGCGAAAGAGTGCATCTGAGAGACTTCTCAGCAAATACGGCACCTCTCTGGGTTGCAGAAGCACTGAGAATAACAAGAATGACCAGCGTGCTGGGGATATCCGGTCCTGTGTTCCCACACCAAAGGCGCAGATCCATTCCTTTGTTGCCCCAAACCCGAGAAGAGAGACTACTTCCCCTCCACTGCCAAGCAAGGGGCTTGGTGACGATTTCGTGGCTCCGGTCGGAGCAAGTTCCTCGCTAGTTTGTCCTTCTCGCTTGCCCGGCCGGGCTGAACTGGCGGAGACCACGAGTTAGGAGCGACTAGCGCCGCTGAACAACTCGATTGGAACATGTATCATGCTAAATTGTTTGTTGATTGTTAATACAGCTCGAATAGTCGCAGTTCAATGTAGGTGGGTGGAGTTGAGGGGAGCGGAGTGGACGGAAGGTCCGCCACCAAGTCCTGATGATTTTCCAGAGTTCTGCGCGACTGCCAAGGCGCCTGCAGCAACTGGTGGTCGACTCTTGCGCTATGTTGTGCAAGCGTCAGGGCACAGTGCACTGAAGCCAAGCAGGAGAGCATAGGGGCAAGGCAGCGATCTCGCAGGTTCACGGCTCGCACCGAAAATTAAGAAAGAGCAAACAAAGATTATTCTGCCTCTGTATTGTAGTTGGTTCCAAACGGAGCGATTAACGCGATAGTAAAACACGATCACTTTGCCCGGCCGCCTCGGCGGGGTGCCTGGAACACCTCCGTGATGGCCTGCACAGCGAGTTAGCTGCTTGCGGACCATCACCGTGCACACACACACAGAGGGAGGGAGAGAGAGACACAGACACAGAAACAGAGACACAGACACAGAAACAGAGACACAGAGGAGTAAACACGGCAGAGATCAGGAGGAAAATAAAGATGAAAGGAGTGACGACTGCGTGTATCTCTGGTGTATCTAGTTACCGGGTGCACATAAACTTTGGGAGAGTGGGTGAGGTCGAGAGAGAGAGAGAGAGAGAAAAGAGTGAGTGAGTGAGAGTGGTAGAGTGAGAGAGTGTGAACGAGTGCCGCAAACCTTGAGAAAGGTCACTGCGTGCACGTAAGCCTTGGGAGGGAGTGAGAGTCGCCGAGTGGGCGGAAACCTTAGTGTGTGTGTGTGTGTGTGTGTGTGTGTGTGTGTGTGTGTGTGTGTGTGAGGCTTCAAGCCATTCAGGAGAGAGAGTACGCGTAAACTTAAAGAGAGAGTGCGCGGGTGTGAGAGAGTGTGTGTGCGTGTAGCCGTTCAAGTGCATGCGAACCAGTGCAGTATTGGGATCCAGTTTCATGCGTGTGTGGGAGAGAGCTGGACTCCCCCCCCAAAAAAACACACACACACACACACACACACACCTGCTTGAAGCATTGCACATTGTACTCGATGAGCCCTTGCTTCTCAAGGTTCTCATCTCGCATCAGACACACGAGTGCGAGGTACTTTGACACCTGCAACGAAATTAAATTCAGCATCGGACACACGGATTGGGGTCCAGCCCTTGGACTCTTTAACCCTCTTGGATTCTCGACCTTCAGTACACAGCCCTTCAACCCTCGTCTCTTATTAAACCCTTGGATTGTCGACCTTCAGTACACAGCCCTTCAACCTTTGTCTCTTAAACCCTTCGATTGTCGACCAGACCTTCGGCCTAGATGGATTGGGGTCCACAGCCGAAGAAAACGAACTGCCCACAGCCACAAACATCACAGCTGCGAGGGTGGAAGTTTGCTCGCAGCACCCCACATACGCTCACGCACGCACACAAAACTGTCATGAGTTCGAGCGATCCTGAAGAGTATGCGATCCTGAACCATTAATATGTCCAGAACTGAAGAAATGCTCTCTAACACACAGGAACAGTCCATGTACCCTCGTCTCAGTCTCGGCTGCTCTCTAACACGCGGCAACAGTCCATGTACCCTCGTCTCAGTCTCGGCTGCTCTCTAACACGCGGCAACAGTCCATGTACCCGATTGGTGAAAGAGGGGAAAAAATCCCAAGGCCAAGGATGACTGTATCGCACCTCGCGGAGATACAAGACGTGGCCATTGTTGAGCTTAATCACCGACGCCGACTCTGCGTCATACGCAAGGCCCTCGCCCTCCTCCTTCATGCCATAGATGCATGAAATATCAATTACCACGTCAATCATATCAGAGCAGAGCTCGTACGATTGCACGTCCACAGGACTGCTGTCCGTCGCCTGGAGAAGGGAGTGTTACTGCTTCGCAGGCATGCGACTCTAGCAGCGCACGCCGTGTGCTCTGATACTTCTGTAATCGCTCCTATCGCCAAATAAGGTCAAAGATTGCTAGGGAACCTTCAGCATCTCGAACTCTGCCTCAAAATCTCTGGATGTTGAAAACTAAATCTCAACATCCGTACCCAAAATGGCTGAATCAGAGAGGGGCCAACTGGTTGCATCTTTTCAAAGTATGTTAGGCGCATTGCATCGTTGTTCACACTAGCATTTGGACTTGCATTGTGTTGTTCGCCATTGCATTACGTCCAGTTGCCTGTTGATTATTCAATATAATTGCTTCGGCCAAACGATTTTTCGACCGATCATGATCAAGGCGAAGATTAAATGACATGACAAAGCACGATTTCTCGACGATCGCACGAATCACTGAACATATTGCTTTCCTGTCCCGAAAAAATCGGTTTCTCTCGATCTATCATAACCCTACAAGCAACACACGGCAAATCCAAACGCAACAGTGGCCAGAAAAAGCAACAAGTGTCCAGTGCAATGCAATACAACTATGGACAACAACAAGAGTTTCTTGACAAAAAGAGTTTCGAGGAGGGAAAAAGCGGAGAAACTGGCAAGCAAAGAGGAAATACTACATCGAAACTGCAAAACACAAGACTTACAATGTAAATTTTGCTGACCACGTCAAACAAGAACGCCTTCTCCATGCGGCAGTTCTGGGAACTGGCGTCAGACACGTTGTGCGTTCGTTGTGCGTTAGAAATCAAGTTTCTTTTCCAAATCTCTCTGTGCGCTCGCTCTGTATTCCCTCCCTCTCTGTCGTCACCACTCAACAATAATGCGACAGAAGCATGTGATAACCAAAAACAGCAAGCAGCCACAACAAGAGGTTCGAGGGGGCGATTCCAAGACTGCAACAGTAACAAACACATCGGACACATTCGCCACAACCATCACATCGAGTGCGCCACTGAAGTCCACGTTCAAGCGGGCCGCCTGTTCTGTGTGGGATCTTGTGCCTACAGCGAGATCTGGCCGCTCAGCGGTTCCTTGATCATTCTCTCTATGGTGCATTTGTGCCCCGCCACCCGAGAGAACTGGGACTGACATTTCCGCCACAAAACGTCATTTTCGAAGCAAAAACTTGCCCAAATATCATCCAATGGGCCCCGGAATAGACTGAGTCCACGATCGGGAGCGAAAGGGAGAATGGATCGCGGCAGAGGTTGCAAGAATAACGCACCGATATCAAAATGTCGAGAAGATTCTCGAGGGTTGGCAATTGTGGGATAAGCTTCTGGACCACTTTGCTCATGTTCTCGTAAATCGAGTGGTCGTAGATACTTGAGAGATAGAAGCCGACCTGGGGAAGGTGTAAGCAATATCAGAGCAACGAGCAAGCTCGAGAAGAACAGTATCAAAGTTCATCGAGAGCTGATCGGACACGCTGGGAAACAGGACATGCCTGTGCATCCTGGAGGCCCTCATGGTCACTCAATTCATCTGTCACACGCTGATGGACATCGCGCTGGTAATCAATCTTGTGGTCATCTGAGAGACCGTCGACCTTGTGAATAAACACTTCAAAGTAGATGCGCGGGTTAATTCGATCCGCTTTGGCAATCATCTTTTGAAGTTTGGCAAGCGCCTCAGTGTAATCATCCTGAGGATTGGGTCAGTGAACGCCCAGATGGAGGACGGCACCTCCGCACCTGCGCGTCAATGACAAAAATTACAGCGCCAGCACCACTGAAAATACCCTGTGCATCAAACGAGGGGTCGTCCACGTCGACGTGCCCAGGGAAATCCCTGTGGGTTCGGGGTCATGAGCCATGATCGGGGTCCGACGAGAACGTACCAGATTTGAAAGTGGACAAAGGAACTGTTCGCGACATCTGCAGAATAAAATAAGGCGGAGGGCACAACGAAACGAAACGAAACGAAAACCGCACCGTTCTTGACAATCTTGGTTGTGCTGTCCAAAAAAAGGGTCTCGTGGGGAGACATTTTGTGAAAGACCACCTTGAAAATACTGGACTTGCCACTCCTGCGCATTGGGTCAAGATACAGACAGGACACAAAGAAGGAGAGGACTCGCCTTCGCGTGCCCATCAACAAAATTCGAGGGTTGCGGTCACTAGTGACAGCCGCAGCAGCTGCGGCGCGCCTGTGGGTCGGGAGCGTGAGCCACAGAACAAAAACCTGGGATGGAACCCGCACCCGAGCGATGACGGCAGGCCTTCATCTCCCCCATACTGCTCGTAACCCTGCGCGCACAGTGAGCCCGAGGCTGATTGGGCAAGAAGCAATGACGCACCGACATGACCACCGAGCTCGCCCAAGTCACTCACCTGACGTGCATAAGGCGATTTTGACATTTGACTCTTGTGGGTTTTTGTTCTTCGTCTCCAAGAGTCGCTCTTGGTTGAGACAAGATGCCCGTGGGTGAGCTGGTGGGTCCTTCCATGACAGTTTTTCTTTCTTGCAGCTGACCTGCGTTGTGCTTAGACACCGCTCAACACAGTCGGTACCTACCGGCCGCCTGTGAACCGCGAGAGACGTGCCTTGGTGGGTGTCGCCGTGGCCGTCACCTTCCTGGTTGTGGTCTGCTTGGGCCTGATCACAGCGTCGTCTGGCCCGGTCGAGCTGGATGTGAGAATTCTGTTTGACCTTAACCCTTTCTGACCTGTGAGGCAGCGGGCTCCTGGTTCCGTTGCTGAATTGGAGAAGATGTCGCACAACCTCATCACGAAGGACGCAAGGTCAGTCTATTAGCCTCCTCTGACTCCCCGCTGACCCTGGTCAAGCGCTGCTTTCAAGGCCTCTGTTCTGTCAGGAAAGCACTCTGCGCTCCTCCAAACTGGTGGAGTGGCCAAGACTCTGTTGGCTGAGATCAATTCTGATGCTCAAGCTAAGGACGCGAAGAACACTGAAAATGAAGCTCGCCACGTGGTCCGTCTTCTGCACAATGAACCGACCGAACTGGTCGTTTTACAGTCCCACCGCAGGTCAACCGTGTCTTTTCCAAGGCAACACTTAAGGATTTGGCCTCAAAGAAGCGCCATGCGAAAGGTGAATACCGTTGTTGAGACTTGTGAAAACTTAGGCTCAACGTCTCCCTCACCTTTGATTTCCCTTGCAACGCTTGCCACCACTCACAGTTCACAGGTGTGAAGGAGCTGAAAAAAGCCGCGCAATCAGTGGAGGCCAAGGAGGAGCGTGCTGCCCTACAGACCGCAATCCACCGTGACCAGAAACGTGCCGCTCACTACGCGAGGTATGTCCCAGCAAGCATTGTGGGACAATGCCGTTTTTTGACATGGTGTATGGGACAGCAAAGTCCGAGACATCAAGGCCGCGGAGGACAAGGACCGCAAGGAGCTTGCGGACCTCTCGATGAAAGTTCGCAAGCACAGGCACGAGCTCATGAGTCTGACCCGCAAGGGGCGCCACGCCATTGAGTCATCTGCTGCCAAGCAGTCAGAACGGGCTCTGTTGCGTTCTCAGGCTGCCAGGTTGAAGAAGGAGGCCACCAAGTTGATGGTTCGTCTCGTTGTTTTGGTGGTCTGGGTGGTGCCACACAGGAATGACAGAGCTCGAGTCTCTCTCAGTGCGTGATAAGAAAATCGGGTACAGCAGGAATGGGTGCCCGATCTGTGAATCCTCGGCCACAACTCACATCCATCATCGACTAACGCCCAACACTTAGGCCAAAGCAAAGTTGATGGCTGCCAAGCAGAAAAAGACCGAGACTTCGCTGTCCGCTAGTGCGAAGAAAATGATGGCTGAGAACCAGAAATTGATCAATGCGTATAAGGCTGGCCACAAGGTAATTCTTGTTTTCTCGAGAACTCACAAATCGGCTCTCCCTCTCTCTCGCTCTCTCTCGTGCCTTTCGCTGGTCACGATACCAGCACTGGTTCACGGTGCTGGTGTTTTTTCTCATGACTAGCTCACGTGCTGAGACCAGCCGATGTGTAAATTTACCTAAAACCACTAGTTGATTGATGCGTCGAAGGCTGCCTGATGTGGTCTGTGCAGCACTAACGTGTCCGTTAACAGAAGCTGGAGGCGGATCAGGCGAGTGCCCACGCTGTTCTTGTCAAGGCCGAGAAAGATCGCAAGCTTGCCTTGGTCAAGATGCACAGGTGCGACACTCGAGCACAGCGAACTCGACAGGCTTGCACTGTCAAGGTGCACATTCCGACATTAGAGAGGGCAGTGCACATACAGTTTGAACTCTGCACAGGTCCGACATGCATCTCTGATCGAGAAGATATTATGCGTGCACGTAAGCCTTGGGGGAGAGAGAGAGTGTGTGTGAGAGAGTCACTGCGTGCCTTGGGAGAGAGTGGGAGAGAGTGGGAGAGAGTGGGAGAGTGTGAGAGGCACTGCGTGCACGTAAGCCTTGGGAGAGAGTGGGAGAGAGTGTGAGAGGCACTGCGTGCACGTAAGCCTAGGTGAGAAGAGATGACGAAGCTGGAACATGGACTTGCGTTTTCCAGATCCGAGACAGCACTGTCGTCATAATGACCGCCCCAGAGTCGTCACCACCAGATAGATGGTGGACCGATCCGGCGCAAGCTCGATAATGTGTGAATGGCAGTCAAACCGGCTACCATCGTCGGATGGACTGTCACTGTCGGTCTCAGGAGCAGGGATATCCAATAGACGCAGGGATTTCTTACCACTGAGATAATATCTGTTCGGGTGGCAGTGTGCTCTTAGATGTACGGTGCACACATCACAGGTTAGAGGACCCAGGTCAGGCCCATGCACCGTCGCAGCCTGCTCTCACACCAACTCACGACCGCAGGGCCGGTGCCCTCTTGCGGGAGGCTGACGTTGACCCTGACACCGTGTCAAAAGCCAAGGCCAAGGCTTTGGATAAGGTCAAAGCAGAGAGCGGCAAGTTGACCGAGGTGGGTTGAGTGCAGGGAGTGCAGCAGGGAGCAGGAGGTCAGGCGTGAGCTGAGCATGGTGTATGCAGTAGGCAGAGTGCGTCTATCGATCATGCTGTTCGAGTGGGTGTGGTGAAGGCTATTGACACGGCAAGTCGTCGCTCTGTTGACTCTGACACGCTTGTCTCACAGGAAGTCGTCGCGCTGTTGACTCTATTGACACGCTTGTCTCACAGGAGGCCGTCGCTCTGTTGCTGGCAACCAAGAAGGAATCAGCGCACGCGTACGCCATGCAGCAAGCTGCTGAGTCCGAGGACGCCGCTCTGCAGAAGCAACTCAAGACGGTGAGTGAGCGAGGAGGGGGAGAGGGGAGAGGGAGTGGGACTTTGAGAGAGTGAGAGACAGACAGAGGGAGAGACAGAGAGACCCCTCACCGCTCCGGTTTGACCCGCGTGCAGGTCAAGGCCGCAGAAATGTCGGACCGCATATTGCGGGACCCCAGTGTGTTGTCTGACCCGAGCCAACTGGACAACCCCAAGGCACAGTTGCAGAGCACTTACAAGACCAAGGTTGGTCTCCCCCCCCCCCTGCTCTGCTCCTGCTGTAGCTGCTGCGATGCAGCTCCTTGGTGTTGGAACACTCGCTCGCTCACACACCTGAAATCCTCAAAGTCATACGTGACTCTGGGAGCTCTTCCTGGGTCGTGTAGGCTGCTACACCCGCCCAAACCCCTTGGCAGGGATAGTGTTGTATCCTTTCTGCCTCGCTCCCCTGTCGTCGCTTTCGGTTCTCGGCCCTCTCGTTCCGGGTTTAATCTCGGACGCAGGAGAAGGCGGCCCTCCGCTTGGCTGCTGCAGACCGCAAAAAGGCTGCGGAGCTGCTACAGGCAGCGCAGGACGCGAGCAAGCAGGAGGCCGAGCTCAAAGAAATGAATATTGCCCCGCGGTCTGGGAGTGAATCCCTTGCCGAGGTATGCGCTCTCCGCTCTGTCTCCCTACCTTCTGCTCACACAAACGTCGCTGAAAGCTCCGCCCTTCAATCACTGTCCTAACGTTCCTTGTAGATGTCTCCTGCCGCCCGTCACGAGCGCAAGCTGGCGAAGGAGGAGGCCACCACTGTGGAGGCCGCCCAGCACATGGCTGCACAGGCCGCAGAGGTGCGTTTTGAGAGAGACAACGTGCCATTGCTTTGAGAAAGACAACCTGCCAGTATTTTGCTAGCTTCGCATGTTCGTACTTGTTGTGGTATTCATGATGCTCTCAGGTCCGAGCCCGTCGTGCTCAGGCCAAGATGGCACGTCGGCTTGGCAGTGAGATGTCACGGCAGCAAGCGCTGCAGCACGATCTCAAGTCCCAGGCCTCCGCTCTGCATCTTGCTGATCAGCAGGCTGCGTCATCACAGAAGCGTGAGGCGTTTGAAGAGGGTGTCGCCGCACACCTCCTGGAGCAGAAGGCTTGAGTTAGGTTTGGGACGTCTGTTAAAATGGCGCGGACTGCATCTTGGGTGTCGGGGAAATACACCATAATTTGTTTATGCTTTCTGCTTTATTTCGGAGTCACGGAAACGGCTCCTTCCACACAGTCAAGGCCAAAACGATTATGACCAGGGCGGCAACGATCAGAGCCATGATAAACAAGATCAGGGCCCAAGTTAGGCATCGGGTCTGCCAGTGTACCGTCCTCCGCTCAATGAACCGAACACGTTCCAGCTCCTCGCTGAAAGATACTGTCCGCCGTATTGAGCTGGAGCTCCGAGAGGGTCTCAAAATTCCCTTGGCAGGTTTGGCGCTGGCGTCAAACGCTGGGGAAAAATCGGCAGATTCGTTCAGCAAGGACACATAGCTGCCCCCTTTGACATCGTTGTAGCTTCGGACTGGCGTGAAAGTTTGTGGACTTGCAATCTGAGGTACATCAGTGGTGGATACGTCTTCATCCGCCACCACAATAAGTTCGAAGCCAGTCTGTTTTCTTCTGTCTCTGTCCGCGCTCGACCGTCTCACGGGCGGGACTTGAGAGCTCGACTCATCGTCCAGAATTGAGAGCTCAACACCCTCTCCGCTTTGAGGCATCTGTTCACTATGGACAACACACAACAGAACCAAAAACACCACCAAAGCCGGAAGTCTTGGTGAGAGATGGAGGAGGCGAGGAGGCTCGAACGGCGCGTCGCCAAGAGGACAGACTCACTGACAGGTCTCCTCACAGTTATCGTGTTCGTCTAACGGAAAGGAAATCGAACTGATCTATCTCGGCGTTGTGTGAGCGCCATTGCGAGTTTTCGAACCACGATGGTTGGGTCCGTTGGGATTTGCCTATGGGTTGGGGTTGTGGCCAGTTGCTTATCACACGTGCCAGTGGCATCCGGCCTCGCCGGGGGTGGTGGCACTGCGCTTTTGTTTGACTCTAGGGCGCATGACGTGGCAACCTGGCGGTGGTTGAACACCCCGACTGACGAGTTCTCGCTGGAGCTGTGGGTCCGGGTCTTGGACCAAAGGGCAGACAAGGAGCACACAGTGTTTTCCTATGCTGTTTGGGAACCGGATACTGTTCCGGCATCTTTGGCATCCTTACCACAGCAGGTGGCAGTCGGAGTGTCCAGCTCCGGCATCTCGCTCAACATCGCTGGTGAGCAATATTATTGCAACCAAACATCGGTTCTTGCTTGCGCCAACGGCATGGGCTCTTTGAAAACATGGGTCCATGTGGCTGTCACTTGGTCTGCCATCACCCGAGATGTCCGGTTGTACAGGAACGGCGAGAACGCTTGGGAAAGTTCTGTAAGGCAGCCCGTTCGGCTGTGGTCAGGTGGCCATGCTGCGTTGGGACAAAGCATTGGGAGTCACTCCTCGACTGCTTATGCACTTGGTGGCATTCTTGACGAGGTTCGTGTTTGGACCTTCGCACGCACACTGGAACAAATCCGTCTAGACTTCAACACCATCACCGACCCAACCTCGCCGGGTTTGAGTCTCTATTTCAACTTTGAGGATCAGACCAACACAACACACTTGAAGGATTTGTCCGGATTTGGCAACAATGCGATGCTTGGTCAAACAACGAAGATCTCTTCGCACTTGCGGTCGCCGACGTATCCCCAGTTCGTGGCCTCCGGCGCCCCACTGATCGGATCGGGGCGCGTGTTGGTAGAAGTTCCTTTCAGTCGTGACTTGGTAGCAGTTGACCTTCCTGGTGGATTCGTGAATCGTTCAACTCCGGTGCGACTGACCGTGACGTCTCTTCCGCGTTTTGGGCGGCTTTGGACGGCGTTCAACACCAGCGTCCATGTTGGTGACACTGTAAGTCTTCCATTTGATCCGCAACAGCCGTGTCAGTGGAGGGTAACTCAACGTGTCTTCTCTCTTGACATCTGTCCAATTCCCAAGCACCATGCCATCCCTTTTGCTGTCTCTCCTCACCACTAAACGCCGCCCCCGTGCAGATTGACGCGACGGTGGTCAACGCAACAGCTGCCAACGGCACTGTCGCTAACTCCACGTCACTCAACACTACAAGCACCAATGCGACCCTGTCTAACTCGACCAATGCGACCCTGTCTAACTTGACCGTGCCAACCTCGGCTGCTTCTTTGCCGTTCCCAACCTGGCGGGTGTTTTACGCGGCGAACACGTCCTTCAGCGGAGAGGACTCCTTCACCTACCTCGTTGACCAAGCTGGCGCGGCGGTTAACACAACAAACGCGACGAATGCCACGGCGGATACCTGTGGCTCATGTAAGTGTAGAAAGCGCTCAGCCCTCACACTCGAGCTGAGAGATGGGAGGCGCAGTGAGTGAGTGAGGGTTCGAGAGAAGAGAAATCAGACAGACAGACGCAGAAACAGAGAGGGAGCGAAGGAGGGAGGGAGAGAGCGGCACAGGCGCAGACCACATCAGACTGGTAGGATATTTTGACCTGAGATAGTGAGGCC
>QUTJ01031701.1:0-15336 GCA_003573635.1 Goniomonas avonlea | reverse complement strand
CCCAAGCCGTCAGATATCTAGCTTTATCAATGTCGAACGCACGCAGCGTCCATGGTTGGCACCCTGTCTCGCGCTGCCCTACAGACTAATTCACACCCCCACAGCACCCTGCCGCCAGACCCCCCTCCCAAAGTGACAGGCAACCTCCCGCTTCCAGACGTGTACCCGAAAAACAACCCTCGAAAGATTGTCCCGGGTGTGAGCGTCGCGCCGGTCAACATCAAACTGCAGCCCAAGGGAAAGAAAAAGTGATTGCAGCATTGTGATCCGGTTTACAACCTTTTCTTGACCGTCGATTTCTGATGGCCCAGGTGAATGGAAGCGAACATGTTGTTCTTAAAGCCAAGATATCACTGTAACCTACCGAATGGATTGGGGAGATTCGAGTCTAATTATTTTCGAGGTCTCCGAGCTTGGACATTTCGGCCCCAACAACAGACGAAAGCCAGTGGTGTGTGAGGTCGCGAGACTGCGTGCCATTCTGGCGTGTGTCCAGGTCTGTGCCTTTGGTGTCAGTCGCGGTGGTCTGTGTACGCGTCCGCAACGCGTACGCGATGGTCATAGATGAGGGGGCTTTACGACAAGAGAATTCTTTTATGGAGCTTTCAGAGATAATACATAAAAACAAAGTCTCGCACTCTGGAATCTACGCTGCAAGTCCTGATTCGTCTCTGGGATGTTTTTTTACCCATCAACAAGTCCCCAGCAGGGACCACAGTGTCACAGTGTCACAGTGTTGTGAGATGCGGTCAGACCGAAATGTCACCAGGGCCGGTACAGTCTCAGCAAGCAAACGAGAACGAGGCCCAATGGAGTACCCGCAGGAGAGGAGAGAGTGGGAAAAAGAGAGTATGTGTGTGTGTGAAAGAGAAGCGAGGAGAGAGAAGTGGAGAGCGGGAGAGAGCAGAGGTGAGGGGAGAAGAAGAGGAGAACGGGAGAGAGCAGAGGTGAGGGGAGAAGAGGAGAACGGGAGAGAGCAGAGGTGAGGGGAGAATACGAGGCGCTCAGCGGAGCAAGGAGACAGCACTCCGAAACGACACCAAGCGACATGAGGCACAGCCCCGAGCTTGTTAGGACTGGCTCTCATATGACCACCAGGGAAAACAAGTGAGGCTCCGCCACGTTTTGCAACTCACGTACTGGATGGACAAGGGATCACCGACCCCGAACACGCTTTCTTGCAGCCGGTTTCGCCGCGACAGGTTTCCTCTTGATGGAAGATGTGGCAGCGGCTGGGGACGCGCCGGGGCCGGGGACACTGCTGCCGGGGACACTGCTGCCACCTGGCGTGCTCCCGCTCGTACTGCGGGCAAAAAACGACCCGATGGTACCAGGGCGTGGGGGTGGGGGCGCAGCTGGCGCGGGTGCTGGCGGCTGGCGATGGGTGCCTGATGCCGGTGTTGGTGTGCGTTTGTGTGCAGGTGCCTGGGGTCGGTTGGTGTTGTTGTGAGCGTGTGTGCCAGTGTGGGCTGGTGTGGGCTGGCGAGAAAGGGTGAGAGTGGGTGGCACGGGTCGGGTCAGGTTTTGGCGTTGGTGCAAAAGCGTAAACACGTTCGGAATATCTGCGAGCGTGCGCAACACTTTCGCACCGGTACAAACTGGGGTTTCTGATACAGGTGCAAGTGCCGGTGATGATGAATTTTCGTCGGTACCTGGCGCGGGGAGCTTATGAGAATTTGTCATTGAGAAACACATATTTCCGCACCCAATTGCCGACTCGCAGACTCACCAGCACTCACAGACTCTTTCGTACTCTTCCACGCGTTCGCTCCTTTGCAAGCAGTCTGCGAGGCTTTCGCACACGCACCCGACACTGCACCCGGTACTGTCACACATCTCCCTCTGTGACCAAAACGCACCTGTTGTATCTGGGGCTGACGCAGCGCAAGGCACCGGGGTGGTTGGCACTTGTGAGGGGGCTGACGGAGCGCGAAAAAACGCATCCAAGCGCCGTTGTTGCATATGAGGCTGTGCTCTGTGTTGTGAGGGGATGAGTTCGTGAGCGCCACAAACAGGGAGGAAGGAAACAAGAGGAACTGTTGGGTGTGACAAGGGGGCGACACGAGGAACATCATGTCAACCGACGAGCACAGCCTGCTGAACAACGACGAACCGACGCGTGCGAGCGTCCGTGGTACACAGCCTTGGCTTGGGCTGGGGCTTGAGAAGCAACGACACCCCGACGTGATCGCTGTACTGCGGCGGCGTGTACACAATCCCGGTGTGAGGAGGCTGGAACTGCGAGTCGTAGTCTGCCTGCGTCCCTGCTGCGGTGTCACTCTTTTTGAGCCCGGCAGGACAGTGCAAGACAGTGCAGGACACACAGCGTCACACAGGACTGGGCACCATGCACAATGGTGCGGCACGACAAGCCGCATCACCACAGCTTGGAAGGCCCGAGAGCTCCACAGCAACCACGTTGGCCGCATTACCATACAGTATCCCAAACATCATCGCGGATAGACTGCTGCTGATGCCTTTAACAAGTCCAAAAAACGTTATCTCAACACTCATCCTTTAAATTACTGTGGGAGGGGGGGGCACCATCCATCATCCCCGAACCGTCGAATGGAGCAGCCTTCCAACGACCATTGGCGGTACAAGCACGCAGAGCAGCCTCTTTTGAATCGGATGGGTAGACCTGTGTATTGGCTGAATTCTCAGGAGAACAGCTTGATCAACAGGAAAACAGTGCAGGTGTCTGAGTGTGGAGAGAGGTCGGACCGAGGGAGGGACAGGGCAATCTCTCGGGACTCGTCAAATATGCCAACGAAGCTCAATCGAATATCCGAGGCCACTTTGCACCTCACTTCGCACCTCCGCCCAGACTGACCTCAGGTCCTCCCCGCAGGTGCAACTGCGCATAACCAAAATCGTGTACCCACAAGCTCGTGTAAGTGCAACTGAGAGCAAATAATCACCGTACCTCAGACGCTCCCATCAGTGAGACCTGTCCAAGGACAGCATTCGCTTCAAAAAATGACCGGTCGACCAAGGTGTAGTCGATCCTGGCACCCTCGTTGAAGTAGCGTCGGTTCTTGTATTGGTCCCTGTTGGAGTCAACTCAAGGAAGCGGCGAAGCAGTTGGTGTTGCGGATCTGTGTTTCACCTTCAAGTCATGACATGCACCTTGAAGTCCGTACATGGTGCACTCTGCGCTCAGACTGTCTCACCCAGCTCCCATGTTAGCGATGTCGCAGCTTAATTACGATATTGACCAAGCAAATAGGGTGAGTAAACAAGCAAATAGGGTGAGTAAATTATCGCAAATAGATATGTTCCCAGCGCGCCTGAACGTGTGTGTCGCGAGTCGAATACATACCAGCACGTAAAGCGGGCTTGGGCGTTCGGGTAAAACTCCAGGAAGGGGTCGCACATGCCTGCCAGGAGATGTCAACGATATGTCAAATCAAACTGAGGAATATGCTCCTGGTGCCACTGGTCGACAACTTCCCTCAGTGGACGAAGAGGTGTCCTGAGAAGGCATGCTCCAACGCAAGCACCCGCTGGGCACACACACATCCACAGACAACACAAGCGGCACACACCGTCTTCGTTGATCACAGCCTCGAGCCAAGTGACACACGGATCGCTGGAGGTAGGTGCGGCCACGCTTCCAAGCACCTGCATGCGGTCAGACGACGCTGCACCCCCCCCCCCCCCCCTCGCTCTCTCCTCTCTGTGTGCACCCCCGTCCCTGCGTGAGATGGCGTCCCAGTCTCTCCTTGTCCCTGTCTGCTCTCTCTCCTCTTTTGTGTTCAGGCCTGTTGTCTGGCGCCTGTCTGCGTCCGAGCTTCCCCGTGAAACAAGAGTGTGAGCATCGATAAGCATCAGTGAAAAGCATGAGCAACAAGCGAAAGCCAACAGCAATCTGAATCGGTGCTGACTCATTACCTCGACCCCTTTGTCAGTCCACGCCACCCCCAGTGCCCTCATCACCTCAGCCAACTTGCCAACAGAAATAGCTCCAGGAGCACGAGCAACATAGACGTTGCCAGTTTCTGGATCCGTGACTGTATGCCCCTGTAAAGAGAGGCGGGTTAGGACAATTCTTGATCGATGCGTGGGGGCAGCCGCGTGGGTAAGACAGTGTGAGCAGGCGGGTGTGGGCAATGTGATATAAGCAGTGCGGCGGTTTGTGGGTGTGTTGGGCGGCGTGACATCGTCGTACCTCGAGGCTATACGCGCGGAAGGCGCCAGCTTCTGACTCAAACGGAGTCCCCAGTGTCACACGACCCTCGACTCCCTAACGGGGTCAGAAAATAATTCTGGCAAGGTGGGTCTGACACCTGGATCTGCACGCGCCATTTGTCCACCGTTCCCTGGGCCTGGGACTTTACACGCTGTGGTGTCACCTCCCGCTCAGCTAATTTCAGCTGCACCTCCTGCCACAGACCTCGCACCTGGCAACAGAGTTGGATCTAATAACTGATGCAGTGTTTGGCAGCACAAGTCTGACCTGGCGTTGCATGTCGCGGAGTATTTCTCTGGCGGCTTCTGGCTGTTCGTCGAAGGCCATTTGGAGAAAATCTGGCACATGGATGGTCCGTGCTTTGAGATGCACATCTTGACCCCGCCGAGCGCAGTTGAGGTCGCCCACCAAGATGACAGCTCTGAGTCGAGTGACCAAGATGGGAATTGGCTCTCAAAAAAATTGCGTACCTGCCCGAAGCACGCACGCTTTGCATCTTCGCTCGCAGAGCGTTCAAAAATTTCATTTTGAAAGGGAGCCGAACAGAACCATCACCATCATTTGGAACATATCTGGGAGTGACATGTTACATTCCGCCAGAGGGTGAAACAACTTACACGTTGAACAACACAAAACTACCATGATCTGTCATGAGGCAGCGACCTTCCACATCCAGCTCAGGAACCCCGAGCGGTTCACGATCGGCTTGAATAGTGAGACCTGTCTTCGAGAAGGTCGCAACACCGTTCAAACCCTTGCTTCGTGACGGGAGGCGGCACGGACACCAGAAACTGTGAGCAGATTCAGCGTCGTCACAAGCCATCCCGGTCCAAACCTGTCAAAACCCGGAACACGCGCTCCGAGAGTATCGGAGCTGCTAACAAGCTTCTCTTCTTGCGCCTTGACCTCTTGAAGGCAGAGGATGTCGACATTGTGCTTGGCTAAAAACGTCTGGAGACTGCAAACGACAAGCGTCATTTGGTTTCACGACCCACCAACAATACCTTCCATGCCAAGAGACAATGAAAGCGAGCGCTCGTGGCCAGCTCGCCACATTCCATGACAATATTAGCATGGAGTTGCTAGCTAGAGACACTGTCGCTGTCTTCTTCGCTTTGGGCCTTTTTCGATGGAACTCCCGCCAGTCAGCTCGCTAGCTGCAACGCTAGCTATATAACCACTGACATCCTACTGTTACTAGTAGTAGCTAGCTACCTACAAGTGCCAGTAGCGCTTCGCCGCCATGCCAATGAAGGACAAGCACAAGAAAAAGAAGAGTTCAAAACGAGCAGGTTCAGAGGCGCGACCACGGCGCAATACGTTGGAGGAGTCTGTTCCTTTGAAGACGCTTGATGCTGTGAGCTACACTCTCGTGGCTTTCACATTGTTGATTTTCATTGTGTCATTGGGCTCGTTGATCTTCCATGCGGCGAGATCGCACGATTTCGCCCGTGTTGGTGCCGCACTCATTTGTACCGGCATCTTCAGCCAAGTGGTTCTTTTTTTGTGTGGCCCGTTGGCGAAAGATGTTGTTTGGGAGATGTTTTGCGACGCCAAGAGCCTCGTGATTGTTGCAACACTCTTCAATCTGCATATTGTTGGGACGACAGCGTGGGTTCTGATCCCTTTTTTGTCCGCGGATTTGTCAACCGCGGCTTTTTGGCATCTATTCTGGATGTTTTCAGTCCTGGTTCCGCATTGTTGCTGGATATGGCTCGCGTGCGCCGGATGGTTTGCCTGGCCTTATCTCAATTTGTGGAACTGCGGTCTCATTTTCCTTTGGTGGCTATGTGAGGCAAACTCGGGACCTTTTTTTGTGTTTTTGACCCCTCTCCTGTTCCAGTTCTGCTGGTTTCCTTGGGCATGCGTGCGGAATCCAACGGAATGTTTTCAAGCTCCTTATGCCGAAGAATAGGTATCTGGGAAGACGTGCGCTACTGGTTCCACGGGAAGGCACGTGGCTGCATTTATGTGAAAGTTTAATGTTCTGACACTGCACCCAGGTGGCTTTCACCACACACATTGATAACAGGCGGCAGGTTATTTTCGGAGTGCATCCACACGGGATATACCCATTGACGGCATTGTGGATGCATCTCACGAAGCAGTGGCGCGAACAGGTGCCAGCAACAACTTTCAAGCGAGGAACCTTTTTTGTGACAACTACCACAGTGCGACCTTCGCGATATCGTTTCTCTCACCTCGTCGCAACTGTTCCGCATGCCCATTGTACGAGACCTCCTTCTTCTCGTTGGCTGCCGTGAGGTGACGCGTGTGGCCTTCAGCCGTGCACTGGAACAAGGGCACTCTGTGGTGCGCTTTTCTCCTCCGTTTCCCCTCTCAAGAATTGGAAGCCAGGGATAGCACCACCAGAGCCAGCGTCAGCGTCAGCGTCAGCGTTAGCAACAGTGTTTCCATACGACCACTACGTCAACGCCAAAGTGGAATTTTGTGCAATGTTGAAATGTTGTGCAGGTGCTCGTCCCTGGTGGCATGGCTGAGATGCTCTACACAGACGCCTCTGATCCCGCGGTGAGTCCTTGAAATTATGGTGGATGCACGTAGTGACTGTGGCGATGGGAGTGCCTGTGACAAGGTGCGCCAACATAACAGATTCCTTATGAATCTGTCGCTGCTCAGCTGTCCTGGAGGTTTGAATGCTCGCTCTCCTGGATGCCGATTTTTTTTGTTCTTCTGCCCCAGGGAGAAAATCCACTCTGTCCGATTTCTCTCTCATGGGTCTCGGTGTGTGAGGGGCAGATCCACTCGCCTTAACCAGCACGATACAGGTACCACTGTTGGTCAGGCATCGAGGGTTTTGTAAGATGGCCCTCCGTTATGGTGCCGATCTCGTCCCTGTCATTTCTTTCGGAGAAACTCGGGTGAGTGGATCCTGCTGCCAGTCAGGTGCCTGGTATCCCCCCCCTCCCCCCTCTTCTTCTCTGCGCCCAGTCTGTTTGTCAGTCCAGCCAGCCTGCCAGCCAGTCAGTCATAGTCAGAGTCAGACAGGCAGCCGTCCGCCTACCTGCCTACCTGCCTTCCTGCCTGCCGACCTCCATCCCGGATTGTTGAGCCAAGCCGATTGCCAACGCCCAACTCCAAGGGGTTACGTGAATAGAGAAGGACAGAGAGAGACGGAGCGACGGAGGCGGGAGGGGGGGGGGATGAAGAAGCACCCTGACCCAGCCCACAGATTTTCGACTTTGCTTCGTCGAAGGGTTACATGAACTTCTGGATGACATACTTCAAAGTGCCAAATCCTGCTGTCATAGGGTGGTGGGGTCTCCAAATTCCACGACGCGAGAACATCACAGTTGTCGTCGGCCGGCCTATTCCCGTGCCCAAGGTGCCGGAGAAGGACATCACCAACGAGATGGTGGAGCGACTCGCGGAGGTGAGTGCGGTGTTTTTGTAGGTGGAGACAGTGCACACAGTGCGGAGCGTGCATCATGCCATACCGAGATGGGGGAGCGACTTGTGGAACTGGGTGGTCTTTTCAGGGCTGACAGGCGCGGATACGCAAGGCCTCGCCCTCGCCTTCTCCCCCTCCCTCTCCCTCTCCCTCTCCCTCCTCCCACTCTCCCTACTACTCCCCTGGACGACGAGACACACAGAGACAGGACAGACAGAGACAGAGACAGTGAGACAGACAGGCAGACGTGAATGGGTTGCACACACGTGACAAGTGGGGTGCGCTGTGTCCACTCTCACCCTTGGGCAGACGTACTTCAATGCTGTGCTCAAGCTGCACCTGGCGCACCGAGACGAGTACGGCGTGCCTGGAGAAACTCTCGTTGAAGTTGATTAGGGGATTAGGTTTTTATGGCGTTACTGCCCAGGTTACCCAAAATTGTCAAGCCCATAGGACTCCACTTCTTTCAGGGTGGCATATCAGTCGCATGTTACTCTTCACGCTAGTTACTTCCCGATGCCAGTTCCACGTTCCCGAGGTATTTTGCACGTAGTGAGATGGATGGCGATGCCGAGGTCGTTATGTCACGAGATATCCCAATCATGGAGTCAGAGAGAGGCTGCTAGTGTCGCAGCAAACAAGAGCTCACGCATATTCGCCGGATATTTGTCTAATATCTTGTCGTATATTCGTCTGAACATCTTGTTTTCGTGTTCTGGGGAGCCGACTTCTTGCGCGCCGGTCACGCATCTTCGCCGTGTATGCCGGCAATCACCGTGCGAACTCGTAAACATGTAATTGTGCTACAGTCCGCAAACTTGTCAAAGTGATTCTAGACTGCATTAGTCCGCAAACCTAATCTCCTTCAGTGCTCCCCATGAAAGTTGTGAGTCATGTATAAGAGGGGGGGGGGAGGGGCACTGGTAAAATATTATCACTCGGATCTAGCCCGGGCTCCGCGACCCGGGAACCGCCGCGCTGAGCAGCCACCTCATATTTGTGCCAGTGATCATCTCACTACAGGGGGGCGACAGCTGAAACTGGTTACACAGCTTCAAAAGATGTTCTAGTCATCGATTACAAACGGATAGCGATCATATTCTCAATTGATTACAAAACTGTGTAACCAGTTTAAGCTGTCGCCCCCCTGTAGATCAATCTACAGTAACTAGAAAGTTACCAAGTTAAGCGCCGGCGACGTAGACGCTCCACAGCCTGAGGACAAAGACATGGCAGCTTATATTAAGACTCGGAAATATTCGCACCGGCTTTAAGCGCATCGAAGTGCTGATTTTACGAATGAAAACAGGTCCTTTTCACATGCACGAAAACGTTTCCGGGCGCCCAGGCCCTAGAGATATATCGACTCGCGCAATTAGGCGTCGGGGCCCGCGGGGGGGGGGGGTATTCATCGGATCGGAGACTCGGATTCAACCCTCCGAGTCAAGACATTCGCCGGGTCGCTCAGGCCCTCAGGGCCTCTCGATACCTCTTGGCAGACGGAACTTGAATCCGATCTGTGGCTGCTACGGCCCTACAGCAACGTCGAGCATTGCAAGCCAGCCTGACTCGAGTCTTTCAGTCTTCTTATGTCTCTGACCCTAGGCAGATCTACGGATCTGTGGCTGCTATGCAGTTCCTAGTGGTTTCAATACTCTCTCTCTCTCTCTCTCTCTCTCTCTCTCTCTATGTCTGCCAGTGAGAGAGAGCTCATGGGTCGTCAGCTCAAAACCCCTTTTGACCCAGTCGAGAACTTTCGGTGAAGTGAAAGACGAGCTGTCAAAGTCAAAACAAACCCACCACCAACTCCAGATACCCAGGCAAGGGAGCTGGATGGCGTCTTCGTTTTGATCACGAGCACGAAGCCGTGGCGACATTGAAGACTCTCCTGTTCTGTGTAGAGACTGCGTTTGGAGCTGGGTGGTTCGATGTGTGAGAGTGTGTAAATTCTGTCGCGGACAACCCAGTCTCTCTTATGAGACCGCCTGCTTTCGCGTTATCTCTCTGGCTGATTCTCGTGTTGTTGAGTGCTCGGTGTGGAACTGAGCACTCTTCAAGTGATCCAAGGTTTGCAAAATGCGTGTGTCTTTGGGCCATTGTTGATGCCCACCACAGGATTCTTGCTCACCACTACTTGGTGGGTACGATAGACGGCAATGTACATTACCTGGAGGCCAGCACAGGGAAGACGATTTGGAGTCGCTCTGCAGGCGGACCAGTTGTGTCATTTCATCAGACGTTAGATTTCCCCAGCAGTCAGGGGGCGCAGGAGGTGTTTATTCCTGGTTTGGATACAGGGGCTTTGTACGTGTTCAGTGAGGTCAGCCTGTGGTTTTTTGTGGATTTTAATTGAATCCTGGCATTAGGGTCGCGGTTTGCACAGGCTTTCAACGACTGCAAAAAAGCTCGTTGCCGCGGCACCCTGGGTGTCCGAGGATGGCACGTTTTTTCTTGGTCAGAAGGACACCACCATCTTGGCAATGGACCCGGCCACCGGCGACTCCCGGTACGGTCCCACTTTCACACTGTCGCTCTTACCTTGCGCTCAGTGTGTTGCGGTCCGATTCGCCAAAAAGTGCAGGTCCTCGTTCGCAACAGGAAATTTTGTTGCTGCGGTCAGAGTATTTGATTCAAGCGCGCGACTCGCAGACAGGCCGTGAAAGGTATTTCGTTCCTTTTGATTCGGGATGCACTCAGTCAACACCCCCTGCAGATGGAACTATACCTTTTCAGAATTCACGGGACAAAGTGCACCTTTTGGGAATCCGGATGTCTGCGAGAGTGAGCCATTTGTTTGATCCCGACAAGAGCTCACTCGTCCGCAGTGGTCTCTGCTGATGTGGTGCTCGTGATGCCTGGGGAAACTGGTGAACTGCAATTGGCGAACACTGCCACAGGACAAGTAATCTGGCACACGATCTTGAGCTCTCCTCCTGTCTTTGCCTATCTGGTGCAGGGCTCGCGGGTTGTGCCTGTTCGACTGCACAGGCGCGTCTCGTCAGTTATCTTTTCCCTGAACTAACATGCCTGATCACAGTGACGTGGGACAACGGAACAGTCTCGACATGTGCGTCTTTCAACTCGTACCATCTTTTCCCGCGCCATCGTGTCGCGATCTGACCGCCCTTTTCGTGATATTCCCTTGCCATATTTGAGCACCATATGGTAGTTTTTAAGTTTGAATGTGGAGGAGTTGCCTCGCGGACCTTTCCCTCTCGCCCTCTCCAGAGAGGCTTTTCCCGTCCCCGTCCCCGTCCCCGTCCCCCCCAGGGACCTCTCTTTGTCTCCTCTCTCCAGAGAGGCCCCCTCCGCCCGTCCGCGGTCCTGCCCCCCCTCTCCCTTCCCCCCTCTCTCCCCGTCACGACGGCGCACCTTTAACCGCATCGATAGGTCCACACCTGGTGCCGCGGTGGGCTTGTCATCAAACACAGCGGCTGTTTCAATCGGACAGTACCAGGGCCAACTGTATGTCCGCACGCAAGTGGACCCAGTTGCGCTGGCACCCCCGCTCCACCCGCCCGCGCCACAGCTCCGGCTGGCAGGGCACCCGCCTGCACCCGCCCCCGGGCGCGTCGGGGACGTGAGCTCGTCTGGGCATGCGAGCTCGTCTGGCCATGTGAGCTCGTCTGGGCATCCTCCCGCACCGTCGCCTTCGCACAACGCGCACTCCTCTTGGGACCCAGGCTCTTCGGTGCGCTTACGAGAATTTATGCAGATTAACATTTGTAGATTGAATAGATGTAGAATGAATATATGTAGATTGTCTGCGCACTGGAAGGGGCCAGGCTATGGTCTCAAAGCTGCTCCAGACGGGCCAACGTTGAAAATGACAAATCCGCACGCAAAACCGAACCTCCCGGACACGGTTGATCCTGCCCCTCTGTGTGAAACCAAGCTTCACTACCGCTCATGCACTGATTGGAACGGTGCTGCGCTCAGTGACTGGAGGTTTGGGAAGCCAAATAGTGGAACAGTCCACTTGCTTAGCATCCAACAGGACTGATCCGACTAGATCCAGTTTTAGGCCAACTTGCTGTGGTGACCCAGGCCCCAACAGGCAGGACACGCCGGGCACTCGCGAGCCATCCAAGTGCATGCGCCCTCGGCGCCGTTCGGTGCAATCCCCGTTCCCTGGGCTGCTGCTGCTCATATGCATGCCACGGTAAGTTGTTGTGTCAGTCTCCTGCTCGGAGTGCCTCCTCTGCGCAGAGAGATGTTAGTTTGACGATTCTCTTGAGAGCCTAGAGGAGGTACGAGGGAGCTTGTGCTCTAGTGCCCCCTCTTGTGTCTCCTGCTTGTGCTTCCTCGCATTTTGCATCAACAGTGTTATTGTTGCCAGCAGCTCCCTTGAGGTACTTGGTCATCTTTCCTAAGGAGATTTTTGTTGGAAACACATGTAACTTGGAGACACCACTATCTGTACCGTTCGCCTTTAGCCATACGCACGCAAGATGTGGAAGCATATTCATCGAAGCTTACGGCGTCCATGAGCAGTGCCGCGCCCAAGCACTGTCCTCCAACCCTGGCTTGGACGAGGAGAACGACGAGGTCGAGGACGCAGCTGACAACAGTGCGCTCGACGCTCACAGTGGTGATCGACCCGACGAGCCCCAAGAAGTTGGGCACACAGACCGTGAGCACGTGGCCCCTGTCCTTCCTGCTTCTGGACCCGTTTTAAGTTCATTACCAGGTGCGCCACTGCACTGCTATCTGAGCGCTATCACCCGAACAGCATACACCAACAGCACCCAACCGGGGTGCATGCCACACCCTCAACTGTCTCTGTCACACATCACATTTTATTTTTATGCCGAGTTTGGTGGGTCCACGCACACGCAGGACTGGAGAACACTTGAGCGCACGCTATGGCGCCTGGGCACTGACGCAGCCCAAGCAGAGTGCACGCCGCACCACTCAGCCTTCCCCAACTGTCTCCTCGGCATGCACCCAATCATGCCCCCGCCCGCTCGCGGCCGACCAACCCACCGACCGGCTGTGCGACCGGCACTCATCGACTCCTCCTTCCGCGGCGGCGGAGACCCCGCGCCCCGCGCTGCTGCGCCTCCTGCGCCGTCGGCCGAGCCGCGAGGGTTGTTTGTCGGGGTGCCGCAAGGGACCATCCCTCCGTACCCCCTGGGCATTGAGCTCGGCACAACGCTGGACACTGGCGCAGAGCACAAGCCCCCCTCAGAGACAGCTGGGCTCGTGCTTGGATTTGCGTCGCTGTGGCTGTTGCTGGTGATGTACCATTTGATTGCTGTCCCACAACTCATTGGCACGCGCACTTGTCCCGGTCATCGTCACGGTCATTGCATGTCATGGTCAGATACAGTATTCTCAACAACAGCATTCTCGTTGGCGCACTCGCACGATCCCCAGAGGAAGCCAGTGTCCTCCTTCAGTAAGCCAGTCAAGGACAGAGTGCTCGCACAATAAATAACTCACGTGTGCGCCTTTGTCTCTGTGACATGACAGCTTCGACGTTTCATGCCGCACCCTCGATGCAGAGGTCTTTGAAGCTTGTTTTGTCGAACCGAGTGCACCATCCGCTCGCTCACACCTCAGCAGCTTGTTGTTCTTTCGGTGCTCCTCCTTACCCGGGCAACGCCGTGGGCAGCAAGTCCAAAGCCGACGACACCGACACCAACGTTGAGCACGCACAAGTGGGAGCAAATGGACCGCGCGTCGCTCGCGTACCGACGGCTCATGCGGAGAGCGAGCGAGTCGGAAACGCCCGACTCGACTCCGATGATGGTGTGGTCTCCGCGCTGGGGCAGGGGTGGCCTCCGGGCTGAGCTTGCTGCCACGCCCTCCAATGTGCGTCCCTTGTGTTTGTGACAGCCCTGTGGCGCGTGAACAGTGCGAGAACCCACTAACACGCCCTGCACCTCCTGTTTATGGGAGCTGGCGTGTGGCCGCCATCTGTGTGCAGTCTTTGGGTTGCCCCCCAATGCGTCCCCTTTGTGCGAGAGCTGGGTGTTTCCTCCCCTTGTGCGAGAGCTGGGTGTTTCCTCCCCTTGTGCGAGAGCTGGGTGTTTCCTCCCCTTGTGCGAGAGCTGGGTGTTGCCTGCGTCTTGTCTCGGCACTCGAGCACGACAGACTCTGCGCAGATTCGGCATAATCCGCTGGCGGATCTTGCCGTGCTCGTCCCATTCGACCAGTCCCCGTCTCGCTGCCTGTGCACTGAGACTGGCACTCCCTGGTTAACTCAGCAACTCTCCAGGGCTGCCACGATCCTCCGGGTGCCAAGGACCTGCTAGTTGGGAGCCCGTCTGGTCCTGGTGGGGAGGTTAACTGGCCGACCGTATCGATTTCGTCCCCTGGACGTTCCTACCCGCACAGGTCAGTTGGTTGGTCCCCGCCCGATGCCACCGTCGACCCCCCAACTCATCATCTCAACCCAGGGCATCGTCGTCACCAGGCTCAGGAGCTGTTTCCAACTCTTCCGGAGTTTCCCAGGTTGCTGGCGACCAGCGATGGGAGGACGCTTTTGCTTCTGTTCCCTCTAATGTACGTGCTTCCTCCCTCATACCTCCACCCCCCTCCAGGGTCTCCCTCTTTCCGTTCTCCTCCATGATGCGCCCCCCCCCCTCCCCATGACGAGAGAGACAGACCTTGTCCTCCCTAAACGGACCCTCGCGCTCACATTATTGCTTCGATCACTGAACACAGTAGAAAGGGATCTGATGCTGTTTGTCGCAGTTGGAGGCGGATGTTGCAGTCGTCGACATCGAGGAGGAGGGGCAAGAGGACGAGGTACCTTGCCCCTGTTTTTGTGCACGCGCCGTTTCTTGTGCTGTGCGATTTTGTTCTTTGGGAAATGCATGCGCCTCTCTCCCGCCTAAGGTCTCGGCAGATTGGATCAGCATTGGGACCGCAGTGAAATAACACCAACACAATGCAGTGCTGGGGCGACTCACCACACAATTTAATGCACACACACATACAGAGTGCAGCCCTGGAACTACTCTCCGGTCGGCAACCAATGTCATGTAAACACACACGCACACAGAGTGCAGTCCTGGGACCACTCTCCGACCAGTTCGCGGGCGACTCACCAGTTCACACGTTGTCACACATGGGCGACTCACCAGTTCACAGCACGCTCTCACACGCACGCGCAGTCCTGGGGCGACTCTCCGGTCGGCAATCAAAAGCTGCACGGCGCTCTGTGGGCTGGGACCGATTCCTCGCTCTCATCAGACAACGATGAAGACGAGGACATCAATGTGACCTTCCTGCTGTCCAACAACTCGGACTCCATTGAGCATGACGATTTCTCCAGCGGTATGTAACGATGATAGCTAGTGGTGAGATCCCCCAGCCGAATGAGATCCTTCTCTCGATGCCTTACCCCTAGAGTGCCTCCCCCCTCCACCTGGTCAATCCACCCGCGTCTGGTTCGAGCCATTTGAGTCGAGATCTACCAACTGCCATGTGTGCCATAATGATCTGATTAGTGTGGTTCCCTATGAGTGCGGCTGGCTTACTGGAAGGAGTGCGACCACGAGGTATTGGGCAAGAATACCACGAGGTATTGGGCAAGAATTGCCGTATCGCTACCAAGATCGAGTCCTCTCCTCTCATGCTGATCGACTGTCTTGCCCCAACCCCTCCTTGACTTCCGCCTCCGTCTTTCTTCCACCACGCGGCCACATTCACTTCCCACCACCACCGTCTCTTCCACTCACTTCTGAGCACAGTGAGCACGGTCCCTGTCCCTTCCACCCAC
>QUTJ01031700.1:0-15314 GCA_003573635.1 Goniomonas avonlea | reverse complement strand
TATCATGGGACAGTTTTTTTCAAGTACAGCCGACATCCGTTTTTGACGTTTGAGGCATCGTTGGAAAGGCCTTGTCAAGGGTAATAACTTGGCTTGAAAAGCATCAGCAAGCAGTGACTCGATCGAAATCCATGATCAAATAATATGGTATCTGTCCCATAATAGGCCTAGGTACGGTACAGGCATCTGCATCTCACATGGAGACAGCTTACAGGCATCTCGTGACCGGCGGCGAGGGCGGCAGCAGCAGCAGCCTCGAACTCAGCCTTCTGTTGGGCGGCGCGCTCGGCGGCGAGGCGTCGGGCCTCCTCCTCCGCACGCCGCTTGAATATTGCAACCATGGTGTGCACAAAATGCTGCGCAGGGCGTGAGGCGCTGCAGGGGACTGAGGGGCAGACGTGTGAGCAGACTGAGGGGGTGACAGGGGCTTGCTTGAGGAGCTGACTTGAGCAGACGTGAGGCGCTGCAGGGGACCGAGGCGCAGACTTGACCAGACTGAGGGGGGCCGATAGCAGCCACAGGCCTTGCCACGAAGACACAGGCCTTGCCACGAGGCACAACCTCGTTGTTGCAACATGGCAACCGCACAGACTCAGCACGGGAGCGACACGCAGGTGCGTTGTCAACATAACCAACGGTGTGGCCAACGGCTCACTTTGGGCCTTCGACTCCTCTTGTGTGCAACGAAAATTTGATAAATGCGAGAATGGGCATACCACGCGAGCGACGCTGCGCTTGCAATAACGACCCAGCACCCGCGCAGCTCGAAGCCTGTGACAGCACGGTCAGTGCAAAATAACTTCAACCTCCGCGCAACAAGGCCACCGCGCGGTGCGAACGCGCTTGACTGATGTCTCAAACGCGGGGCACGAGGCAGAACAAGCACGCACCGCCGCACAGCGACCCGCGCGACGTGGCCTCGGTACACGCGCTGCAGCCTGGTCATGTAGTTGTTGAGGTGCTGCGTGCGGAGCTGCTCCAGCCAGTCGACCACCTGCGTGAGCTCTGTCACACCCCCCACACACACATGGGTGCAAGATGGCCAAGGGTTGTGTGGCAGTGAGTGCAGTGTGCGTTGTCAAGCACAGATTTCCATTGTCACGCACACAAGGGGCAGGATGATGTCTCACGCACGCAGCATTCCACGCTTCAGCCCAACAGCAGACATAAAATTTGAGCAAGACCGACCAATGGGTCACGCGTCAAAAGTGAGTGTTCGCTGGCTTGGTGACATCGCATCCAATTTGCACACCTTGTGTCGGAAAAACACTTTCGTCAGCCCAAGCCGGAACACTTGAGGGTCCATTTTTAGTGTTTTCAGGATCCCACCGGCCGTTTGTCGCGCGTTTGGGCCGAGGGGCAGGAGTGGCACTAAGCAATGATAACGCTCAATAAAATCCTGCGTGGGGCCATGTAAGTACGAGCAGCCCGGTTCCGTTTTGTGTGTTCACATTGCCCGATTCACTGACCCCCCCCCCCCCCATGACGTCAGCTGAAGCAGCAGGCCACAGCACGAGCATCACACTGTCGCCATGTGCGACAAACACCACCAAGCCAACAGCAACGCACAGAGTGGAGGTAGCGAGTAGGAAATCCTGCTCGAGTGACGCGCACTGCGTCCATCACACCGCCGCAACGGAGCTGTGCAAGCACGTCTTGCGCGTCGAAGTACCGAGGCTGCTTCTCTCCGTTGGGGTTGATGCAGCGCACAAAATGTGGTGAGGCCTGAGGGTGGGTGCGTCAGCGGTGGCCCAGTGCATCATCCAGTGCGTGATGCACGGCTTGGCTTCGTTCACAGCAGCGAGCAGCAGGATCACACGGCCGACCTGAGGAACTACGGCCCAAGATCGAGAGGAACCACCGACAACAAGGAACAAGCAGCAACGAAGACATTTTCCCAATCGTTCAGCACATCCCTCGAAATATCGCGAAGTGTGCATGCGAATCACCTTCTCGATGGTGTTCACCAGGGCCGACAACTGCGCCTTGAACTGCGACGACGCGGAGACAAAAATGATGGTGCTCTTGCGGAAGCCAACGCTCGAAACACGCTTTTGCGACGAGGAGTCCTCAGCCGCGCTGGAGTGAGTGTGAGAGTAGGCCAGCATCAGCTGCATCGCAGCCCCAGATCCGTCACAGATCCGTATCTGTATTATAGCAAAGGGGATAAGGAAGAGGGAGAGAGAAAGCGAGCCGTTCCAGCGGGGAGACAACACACCTGTCCTTGGCGAAGAGCATACGCAAGAATTGACTTGAGCTGCTCTGCACCAGTTCGATGAGCCCAGGCTGGAGGGAGTCCTTGTTCTTGATCAGAAAGCCGTTGGAGTCGTACACCACGTGGCCAGCGTAGTGGTGCACACAGAACACATACTGATGGGCGAGCGTAAGTCCCCAAGTGTTGGCACGGACCACAACCAGCGGTATGACGCAGAACAACAAAAATATTGGTGCAGCGGACGTCAGAACCCAAACATGAAACATGCACACTTGCGCTCCCGTCTATGACTCAAGCCATGCGCACCTGTGGCATGCGCGGGGCACTAAAGTGAGGGTGCCCGACAAGTCGGTCTCTCAGCTTCTGGACAAAGCCAGCGTCTGTGCCCTGCGGCACGATGCACTCCTCGTCAAGGACGGAGAGCACACCCGTGGGAGGCTTCTCAATCAACTCGAGACACTCGGTGTTGTCCTTGAAGTCAACGTAGGACCACTCGATCTGCTCTCGGAGGTACTCGGCCTGCTCGAGCTTGAACACAAACTTGTTGAACAGTTGCTGCAGCTTCTCGTTGGCGTAGTTGATGCAGAACTGCTCAAAGCAATTCTGCTGGAACACCTCGAAGCCGAAGATGTCCAACACAGCAGTCTGCCCAGGGGGGTGAGAAACAGCCTCAGGAGACACGCCAAGGCCAAAGACCGATCCGGTGCGAGCAAAACACACTGCCAATGTTGAACTGCCACTGTGTAACTGGCAGCCACATATGCTTTCAAACTTCGGCCTGGACCAAGTCAGGCAAGGACAACCCTGACGCACGCTGACGCAACATCGTGACAGTATCGCTTGGTGGCCAGCGAGCCGCTGACCACAACCTTGCGAGAGCAGAGATGCAGCGTGGGCGTTGAGATGGGCCGTGGGCACTGAGATGGGCCGTGGGCACTGAGATGGGCCGTGGGCACTGAGATGGGCCGTGGGCACTGAGATGGGCCGTGGGAGCAGAGAGTGCAGTGCCAGGCCCGACCTTGTAGACAATATTGTCCGTCTGTTCCAGGGAGAGATTTATCTTGGCGACGAGCCAGTCAAAGAGGCGCTGGTACAAGGCCTTGCCCAAGGCATCGCGGCCGTCGGCGGCCTGCACCTTGCTGTGCGCGATGTTGAAGGTTTGCTGCAGGCCGTGTCAGCGGTGCTGCCTGCCTCCAGTCGGGCCAACCGCGCCAGACCAGCCTTTTAAAAAGAGTGCTTCCACGACTGACAAGCTCGTGAAGCTTGGTAACTTTCACGATGCTGATATTTCAACCGATATTTTTAGGCAAAGTTACAATGGGATGTAAAGGTTTGACACAGGATGAGAGGTGTGCCTGGTGTATTCGGGCGCTCTGGGTCATCTGGGTCAGCGMGGTGTGCCTGGTGTATTCGGGCGCTCTGGGTCATCTGGGTCAGCGMGGTGTGCCTGGTGTATTCGGGCGCTCTGGGTCATCTGGGTCAGCGCGGTGTGCCTGGTGTATTCGGGCGCTCTGGGTCAGCGCGGGTGGTGCGGGCGGGGCCAAGAAAAAAGCGAGTGTGGGCGCAGAGGGCGCACGGGCAGAGAGTGGCGCGTCGACATCACTGCAGTGGCGCACCTCTCGAGCAGTGATGCTTCGACTGCAGAGCGCCATCTGCACAGCCTGTGGCTGGCAGTGGAGCAACGCGCACGCCTGCCGGAATCCAGGGTCCGACTGGTCGAGAGTGGCCGTGTCTTCGTCGGCTCCTTCGACGAGTTCCACGTTTCCAAGGTGCAGAATAGCAGCGAGAACCGTGAACACGTTGTGACGGATCGAGCCATCGAGCCCGATTCTATCCATAGCGTGCTGGTGTGCCTCGTGTTGGAACAGGGCGACGGACCACGAGCACTCCCAAGATAAAAAAGGAACCATGATGGTCTGTCGAGAGCTACAACTGCAATCGTGCGACACACGCGTTGTCACTGACCAATCCCACAACAGGAAAAAGAAATACCAAGCGTCCGAGACGTGCGCACAGCACCAGAGCACTTGGGGGATAAGCAAAAACTCACGCAAGTGCGGCCGAATGCGTCAATGGTGGCCTTGGCATCGAGGCTCCGTGCTCCTGGTCCCGCCATGTACGCAAACTTATTCGTGGCGTCGTGGAGCCCGAGCGCGCTCAAGTCACCAGACCCTGTATGGACAGCATTCCAGCCCATGCCAAGCTGGTAGAAGATGTGGAAGTTTGTTTCGCCCTCCACCTGGCGCACCACGCGAGCCTTTTCCAGGAGGTCTGGCAGCCAGAGTTAAAAGCAATAGGACTTGCAGCAGTACGAAGCCAAGCGTGCATTTTCCTAATTTCTCCATACAGCCCAGAACTACTCGGCAATTTCCCGGCAATTTCCTAATTTCTCCGTACAGCCCAGAACGCCTGTACCCGGCAAATCTCGCGGGCTCCCCGCGAGAACTACTCGGGCAATCTGAGGGTGGCGCAACAATCAGAGCGGATGCGGTTTCTCTGATATTTCTCGAGTGCTTTGGGCGGAGTGCTTTGAGCCTCTCGGGGCGGAGTGCTTTGAGCCTCTCGGGGCGAAGTGCTTTGAGCCTCTCGGGGCGGAGTGCTTTGAGCCTCTCGGGGCGAAGTGCTTTGAGCCTCGAGTATCTGCGAGGTTACGGCCGACGTGATCACCAAGATCAGTCTGCGGGCTGCCCGAGGGGAAACACCGCGACTGGTCGACGTGCGGCAGGATTGTGCAAAAACAACTGGATCCACTAATCTGACACGACCGTTTGGAGCGTGCGAGCCTGTCAACCCACTCTCACGGACGTACAGGGCGTTGCCTTGAGAGTTCGGGTGTTGTGGGCATTGAACAGGCGGCAGAAAAATGGGGACTCACAGGTTTGCAGAGCAGCGCCAGTGATCTTGCCTGCAGCGAGGCGTGAGCGATCAATACAGGAGAATACCAAGTTCTGAGGGAAAGACGATCAGCCGGGAAAGAAACACCAGGTGGTGCGCGTGCAAGTGGGTATGTGTGTCTGGTCGGTTTGTGTTTGATTTTTGGCACACGGGTCGCGGTGCCAGAGGACACAATTGGCACCTGTGCGGTCGAAGAACATGTCGATATATTTTCCCTGTCAGCTCCCCGTCAAAACCAAGGTGGATCGCACCAACATGATTGACTTACAAAACGGCTGGAATTGTCGTTTCGCAGCGTCTTGGCGTTTCCGAATGACTGCGGAGAGCGTGAGGATCTGCGAACATCAGGAAATCATACCTCAAGCAACGGATTCGATTCCAAAACGCGAGCCTCAATGGCCATGTCTTCCTGACGCGCCCCGCTGGCAAACACCAAAAAGTTCATCACGAACTTGGTGGTTTCTGTTTTCCCAGCCCCGCTCTCGCCACTGCAGCATGTAAGCACGGCGATCGACACACAGTGAACGGAGCTAACCTGACAAGGATGGCCTGGTCTCGCTCCTCACGGAGCATGTCACGATATGCAGCATCTGCTACTCCATAAATGTGAGGCGGGAGGTCCCCGAGGGTCTTGCCTGTCCGACACCGAATTAACAAAAAGAAACACACCAAATCCGACCTCACCCTTGTACATGTTCATCGTGTCCTTGGTGTAGATTCCAATAGGTTGCCATGGATTCACTGCAAGCAGAATCGGGCCAGTGTACGTCTGCCAACCAGTCAGCAACACAATCGGCGGCGGCGGCCACTCACGTAAATCTGTTCTCGGCTGTAGCGCAAGTGCAAGTTGTGGAGAACGTTTGGCTCGTCTAAATGCTGGAGTCGGATGAGATCGTCGATTCCTTCGAGGTGCCTGGCATTTCGTGGAACAACCTGATCCGTTGCCACTCGTCGCTCCTGCGGTGTCCCGTGAGGTCGGACCGAGAACGACGGATCCATACCTGTTTGGTGTCCTCCATCAAAACCACCACGATATCATCGGTGCGGTGTAGCACTTCTGCCGCATACCACTCGTCGACGTTCTCTGACACCCAGACGGCACCCCGGTCCCGAAGTCCCGTCAGAGCCTCCATCGTGGGCTTCTGTGACTCTCAAAAAAATATGACACCATGTTGACGTTTTGCATCTGCTTATGGACCGATTTCCTCAAAAAAACCTCAATCATGTGTGTCCGCTGTTCATACATGAATAATAATAATGTGACAACCCGACTTTTCTGGTCAGTGGTCAACCTGCTTATCCTCAATCGCTGATGCAGCGGCCTGCAATGAACTATGAGTTCGCGCTATGTGGCGCGGCGGGTGGGAAAGGGGTCGACACCACTGTGCAAGTCACGGCAACTGATTTGGAAGATCTAAGGACCAATCTTTCAACGGCCCTTGGGCTGCGTGGGTTTGCGCAACTGCAGTTTTTTGATGACACTTTCCAAGAGTTGGTTCTGGTTGAGACGCTCGAGGAGGTGCCAACGAAGGGGCGCGCTCACATCGACCGTCAACAACGACAAATCATCAATCTATTTGCGTTGCACCAGCGTTGCGAGTCTTCCCATGTCACAGACGTTCCGCCAAAGAAGATCTTCCAGGATGGGAAGCTGCTGCTTGATGTTCCACACACTTTCGATGCAGAGATTTTGAGGTACTACTCACGCGCTGAAATAAAAAAACAACATCTCTGTTGATTCCACCCCAGGTTGGCGCTCGAGGATAAGCTGCAGGTATCTGGAGATGTTCAGCTGCAGTACTATGACGCAGATTTCCAAGAGCTGGTGTTATTGGAAGAACTTGAGTCGCTTCCGTGGGTGTCACGAATTGATGTACAGGTACAGTTGACCACCTATGATTCCTGGTATGGCTCATCAAACGGCAGAGCAATCGCGGTGACATGTCACACTATCTGAATGTGTATCCGTGCAACGAAGATCATGATCCGAGCGAACCATTCCCGGAAGTCTCCCCCCCCATTCTTCAGAGGAGGGGCTGCAACAAACTTGGCAATATTCGCCTTCATCTTGAAGATGGGAACGGTACACCTCTTCGTTGTGTTTTTGTGTTCTCACGCGTTCGTTGTCAGGCAAAGTCAACGTCTTTTCTGCGACAGTTTTAGAGTACGGGCGGGTGAAAAGTGTCGGGGGCACAGAGTACGACAATGTGTTGTACTTTGACAAGCACTCAAGGTAGTGGTGAACAAACTTGCGGACCTGTGCTCACTTCGATGAGCAGACGGCGGGTTCGAAAGGTCAAAGCTCTGGAGCGAGATTGGGAAAAGCTCGACTTCTCCGAGCTTCTTCGGCTGGCGGTGGAGCGCGGAATTGAGTGCCGTGGTGTCCCTTCCCGTGAGGAACTGGTCGACTGGTGTGTTCCCTTGAGTTTGCTTCTCCACTCTTCTGTTCCACTTGCCAAGGGCCACACTGACGCCACTGACAGCATCAAGCACCTCGACTCCGAGCGTGAGCGGCAACCGACTCCAAAGATCAAAGAGCGCCCGCCGGGTGAGTCTTTGAGTCTTTGATCCTCTTGTCGTTTTTTTGGTCCTGTTTTGTTTGGTCGCCTGCATGTTTTCGATTTCCGTGAAAATTGAGTTAAGACGCAGGCCGGCCACCCAGAGATTTGTTGCCTGTGATGCCCTCCACCCCCATGCCTTCGCCCGACGCGGGCGAGAACTCGACGAATCACTGTTAACCGTTTAGATTAGGCACAGTAGAGATCTTGTGTATGCCAGATGTATCTCGAAGCGCGTTCGGAGGAGTGCTCTTTCTGGAGTTCATTACCTAAGCGGCGACGAATCGAGTTGCAAGACCTTATTATCAGAGGAGTGGTAAGTTGATCACAGATATCTCGCGTATTGCCGAGCTGTATTGCTGCGCGCAGAACATGACAGACTCAGCAGACTCACAGGCTTGGGCAGCCTTTTTGGGATCTTGCATTAAGCGGGGGAGATGTGGGTTCGCATCTCGGCAATGGCACATAGACATAATCCCAACCCATTGTAATATATTCAAGGTTGCTCTGCGTAATTTTTGCGATGCGGAATCACCGCACGCCCATCTGCAAACCGAAAGGAATGTAAGGGTGCTTGAACGAGCCTCAAACGAACTGAAGCGTCTCAAGAAAAAACATAAATAGAATGCCCAAAATAAACGGAGTAAACCAGTGCCAGACAGGCCACAATCCAAGCAGTAAACTGCAAGGGGGTGAGTCGAGCCATCACAAACACAACGCACTGACCAGAGGAACAGCCCAATGCCCAACACTGTTGCTGCATAAATGACCCGAGGGCAAACTTTGTCATAGTCTGTCCTGGTCTCGCCTCGAAGTCTCAGAAACACAATTAAGTAGAAGAAGATTCCAAGCTCAATGCACATTATGCCCAGGCCCAAGTTGAAAACAGGCCTGGAGAGGACTTAGAAGCAAGACCACACCCGGCGGAAAAGGCTGGAGGCAGTATGCACCTGTTAACTCTTGGGTCGCTTGTGATCACTTTGATAAAATCTGTGCCGTACAACACAGCGGCTCCTGCGATAAACCAACAAATTGTCTCGAACATGTCCTTGACCTTGTCCCTCTTCCTTCGTCTCTGTTGTTGCAAAAATTCATTCTCTGTCATTTGGCGTCGAGGACCATCACGGTCTTCGGTATTCACGCGCGAGTATGATCCACGCGCGGCGGCTTCGTGCCGTTCAGCAGCCTCTCGCAACATGTCTTGAACTGAGTCCTTTGGACTCGAAGTTAGAGCCCGACGATCATCGGAGTCATGATCGGACGATGTCACCTCGTATGTATTTTTCCGTGAGCATCGTATGTATTTTTCCGTGAGCGTCTTTGGGTTGCATATCCAACTAAATCTGGGAGCAGCCCGTCGCACAGCCACAAATGAGCCTCTGCAACCCCAAGCCCAAATTTGGTGGGCTTTGTGGTTGCCGTATTTGGCATGGCGCCTGAATTGGCCCGCTCCCGATTTGACGGACTCGTGGGGCGCGTTCGATGTGCTCTTACAAGTCACCGTCATGAGCGTCCAGCGACCGTTGTCACCCTGTTCCATGAATAATCGTTCTGGCATAAACCACAAATGGCAGCGGGCGCAGCTTCTTCAGTTTCTCAAAGCAGACAAGAATTTTTCGGTCCTCAGTCAACCTCATGAACTTGAGGCACTGCTTGATGGGTTCCAAATGGTTCAACCCAGGAAAGGCGATGTGGTGTTGCAAGCAGGAGTGGTTGCCGACGCGTATTTTCTCCTGACCAAGGGTAGCTGTGATCAATTGTCCTCAGGCGGGGTAAACAAGCACTCGATCAAGCTATCCCCTGGGACGGGAATTGGATGGCAGTCTCTGTACGCGCTATTTTTCTCTGTTCCGATTGTCGAGTGACACCGTGCAGCCTTACAGACCGTCCGGTCAATTGTACTGTTGTTGCGGGGGAAGACACCGTCTTGTGGAAGCTGCCTTCCAACCAGTTTGTTCAGGCTGCAAAGCCTCTCGACGCACGTGTGAACTTTGAGGATAAATTAAACACCTCAGGTTTGAATTATGTGCACTTCTTGAGTTCTTGCCTGATCTGGCCATCCAGATTCAAGTTCGTCTGCGGACACGCCCAGTGAGACCCAAAACCCTTCACCGCCTTTCAAAATCAAACGCCTTGGTCGAGATACCACGCCTTGCTCGGGATGCATCGTCTTGCAGGTCCTTGACGAGCGTGTGCTGCCGCAATCATTGACTCTTCGCAGGAGAAGCTGGAAGAGCTCACCACGGCAAAGTCGACCTTTTCTCCTTATGGCCACAGATTGGGTCTGGTGCCCACTATGCAGTCCTCACATGCTAGAGTCTGCCAACTGGAGGTGTGTGTCCGCCTCACCGCCACACAGGCGCTCACCCCTTATCAGACACAGCTGTCATTAGCCCACAGTGCGTTGGCGGCCAAGACCGGGGTACGCCCATCTCTGCGGTGGAAGCAGACTGATTCCAGCAACACCAAATTCTCTGCTCGGGATTCTCAGGACACCACCGCGTCCTCGTCGTCCCGCCTGGCGGGTCTGAGCGACAGCGAGCGAGCGTCACTTGCTGAGGCTCAGCTCGCACTATTGGAGGTGCGTTCTTGTCGATGCCGGTGTTTGGTTAACTCACATCCGGGTCCCAGGAACAACGAGGGATGTATGAGAAGGCGGCGGCGGAGCAAATGCGACAGGCAGCACTGCTTGTGTCAATGCACGAGGCCTCGGTCAAACTTGCGGAGACTGCCTTGCGCCGAGAGAGGGCTAAGGTCGCTGACACTGCTCGTGAGCTTGTGCGCCCCCCCGTTTGTTTGCTTGCTTCCTTGTTAGTGTATTTGCTTGTTTGTTTGTATGTCACGTTGAGAGCGCTGAGACGGCTGCCTCCCAGGTCCGGGCCATACGCACGAACCCACCGGACCCGCGTGGCTTGAACTCCCCCCACCCTCTGTCTCTGTCTCTGTCCCTGTCTCTCTTGGTCTCTGTCTCTGTCTCTGTCTCTCTGTCTCTCTGTCTCTGTCTCTGTGTCTCTGTCTCTCTCTCTACCACACTCTGTACACGGGGCGTGTCCTGACCATCTCACGGCACAGGCTCTCGCTCGCCTCCAAATCTCTCAGCTCCAACGGCAGTCCTCCACTCTCAACCAAGACGGCCAACTCCACGGTGATGTTAGTCCTGAGGTTGTCGCCGCTGTTGACGCTCCGTTACCCAGCGCTAAATGGCCAGGGGTCATGAGCACAGCAGCAACCAGTGCTTGATTGCGATGCCCCTGAGTTGTAAATTATCTGTAAATATGTGCAATGCAGTCGCTCCCATTCCTGTCATTTTGTGTTGTGCGAGCCATTGAATAACTGGGTCGAACCCTTCCTTGTTTCCACTCCAAGCACATTGGAACCGGCAGACAGTGCAAGGTGTGCCGGTTCGGCAGCACCGAGGGGTGTCGTTGGCGCCCAGCTCACCGAGAGGAAAAACAGCGTTAGAGAGGTGAATTGATTTACTTATTATCAGACACGCGGCCCAGCCCCCAGCACACGTCACGGCTCCGGAGACTGTCGGTCCGCGAAGGTGGTGGCGGCGCTCCGCTATCGGGCGGGGATGATGTTGACGTTGGTCGGGGCCCTCCTGCTACCTGTGTGGAACAATATCGGTGAATCCGTGCCTGCAGCAAACAGTACACGCGAGGGACGGGCGTTAGTCTAAAGTTGACCGCTTAACGAATTCATTCCACAGCCGACACCGGCGCCCTCTCACCAGTCGATGGACAACCCAATTTTACAGTGGGGATCGTCACCAGTATATAGGCTGGGGCGATCCAGTGCCACCGGTACTGTGGTGGCCGGACGACGACTGCGGTATCGAGCGCGGTGCGTGGGAAACGACAGCCTGTGGGCTCACCCCTGGTTGATGTGCTAGGCGGAGGTTTTTGAGAGCAGACGCGGCAAAGTTTGCGGTGGGCCCGTCCTTTGATCGGGTGAGCTCGTCCAAGTTGCGGAGCACGTCCGGGTCCTGCATGATCTCCTGCCGCCCCTGCTCGGCACCTCAGTCAGGACGATGCCTCTCGCGCACAGACGTGCGCAGCCAGAAAGACAATGGCAATGCGTCAAAATATATCTGCGCTCCAACTCACACACTCTCTCTCGCTTCTCTCATTTCCTCGACAAGATCGCGCAGAGACAAAATGTGGAGAGAGTGAGGGCGAGTGTGTGTGTGTGAGAGAGAGCGATCTGCGGTTCGCTGCGGTAGCAGACCAAATGCCATGCTGCACGCACACACCACGGCGTTGCCACACACCTCTGGTTCCACAGCAATGTTGCGGATCGCTCCTGAGGCAAATCGCGCAGTTTGTCTGTCTTGACACCGCAGCAGCCTGTTCGGTCCAGGTCAACCACCGATTCGATGCGCTCAAACTTATGTCACGTGACGGCAGCAGCGGCACAAAATCAGCGGGGAAACAGCCGCAGCCAGACCAAAGCATCATGACCAAGCAAAACAACGGCAACGCACGCCGTAATCTTTCGAATCAGTCCTGGAGCTGCGTGCAGCGCTCGACGCCCCGCCTCCTCCATGGCGAGGTTACCCAGGGCCAGGCAGGTGTTCCGAGCAGTTTCGACATCTGGTGACAGGAGGAGGGCTCCCAGGTTGTGCAGTGCGTTGGGTGTCGAGAGCATGGATTGCCGGCCGGGGGCGTCCATGGCCATGTTGCCCAGCGCGAGTGTCGCATACCTGCGCGCTCGTCAGGCCTCGCTCCGGCTGCTCGTTGACTGTGGATGCCTTCGAGCCAGCGGATAGTTGATGCAATCGTCGACCAGGAAACCGTCCACGAGATCAGGATGTCTCACCAGGACGGGACCCCCACGCATGGCATCACAAGAACAAGAAGTCCCACGAGAAACAACAGCGCACCGTTTAACCTCAGCATCCTCTGAAGCTACCAACTCTTGCAACTTTGGAATAACCTGTTGTTTTTGTCAGGAACGCAGACAAACATCTTGCATACGGCAACGATGACACGAGACGAGACGAGACACAACACGGCACGAGACGAGACAAGACGAGACACAACACGGCACGAGACGAGACAAGACGAGATGAGACACGGCACGAGACGAGACTAGACGGGACACAACATGGCACGAGACAAGACACAGCACGGCACGAGACAAGACACAACACGGCACGAGACGAGACACAGCACGAGACACAGCACGGCACGAGACGACGGCACACACAACAGAGCACGACACGGGGCCCAATGTGCCTCGTTGGTGTGCTGCATCTTCACAACACCAACAGGAACAAACATCCATGACGAGGAGGCGGGTCAGCAACTCACATTATTCACTTTGAGAATCATTCGGCGGCCCTGTGGCTCCATCGAAGTAAGCGCTAGTGCAAACGCTGCCTCCCGCACAGTCACAACACGTGAGGCGTCCAGGAGTGTCAGCATTTGTGGGACAGCCTGGCCAGTCGTGTCAGCGTTGGGGTGTTCGGATTGATGCCACTTGCAAACTGTCACACAGAGTACGATCGTTCCTAAGCCAGAGTACGATCGTTCCTAAGCCCCAGACATTCTCTTGCACATCCAACTAACAAACGCGCACACCAGCCCCTCGTACCTGGGGAATAGCAGCCAGGGATCGGTGCCCTAGCCCTTCCAGAGCAGTCGCCATTATTGCTGTCGCAGCCATATTCATTCTGAACTGTTCCTGGTTCGCCAGGAGGCCCTGCAGGTGAGAGATCACGTGCGGCAACGCCAGCACGCTCAGCCGCGCGATCTCGCGAATGGCCAGGTCGCCTTCGACTTCTCGGGGGCCGCCTGTGGAGGCTGGAGCGTGTGCTCCAGGCAGGTCCTGCGCCGCTTGGTGTCAGCCGAACCGGCATGGCTGCTGATTAGAGAAACGGAACCAAAACCAAATGAATTGTGAAATCTAGCGTCGACTAGATCAGTCTCGTATGCCCAGTGGCGATCCCCACTGAGTCAAGTGAAGGGCAAATCACGATGGTAAGAAAACTTCTCGTGCTCCAACTATCAAGCGAGCTTGAGCACCTGTGCCATTCTGCGCTTAAGCTCTTCGACAAGTTTCTTTTCCCGTGCCTCTGCCTCTCGGCGCCTTGACTCCTCCGACGCCCGTTTGCTTTCACACTCCTGCGATTAGTTGGCAATGGGTACAACTACACAGGGCTCAAGCTTGCGTGATGAGGGAGGTCCGCGCACAATGGCACGACCAGAGACTACGCACCCTGAGGGCCTCTTCCAGGCGCCTAACCTCCGCTGACGCCGCGGCACTTTGCGCGGCGCTGGGCCCTGGTGGCGGTGGAGGGGATTGGCGAGCACGAGCCAGCTGGTCTTGCAACGCAGCTTCTCGATGTTCAGCCTGTTGTTGGGTGTGGGCAAAAGACACCATGTGAGCGCGCGTACCTCCTGCCGACGTTTTTCTTCCATCCTGCGCTTCTGAATCTCTTTTCTTAGAGCTTCCTCCCAACCTATCCGCTCATCGTCGAGCCGCCTCCTCATTTGATCATCCATGGGCACCGCCCGCTACGAACCAGAGTCAGTGACGGCCGCAGATCGATTCGCGAGCACTCACAGGATCTGGAGATCTTGCTGCTGCTGCCGCCGCCTCAGCGCTCTGCCTTCGGCGATCCAAGTCCGCAATTTGTGCTGCTTGATCTGCTACTGTTTTCCGCAGCACCTGCGCAATCACGAGATCAGCATAGGACCCGGTCAACCGACACCGAACCTCAAGTTCCGGGATTCCTTGTGGGGAGTGCTGAGGTGCGGGCGCTGGCACCGGGGGAGCTGGTGCAGCACCATGAAAAGGTAAAGGTGCTCCCGCAAAATATTCAGGGGTTCCACGCACGAGATCCGCAGAGTACAAACCCGTCGTAGGCGACATGAAAGTCAGAGCAACCTGACTTCCAACGGGCCCAACAATAAGATCACGCAGCTCCTACGGCATTCAACTCAGAAATTAAATCAAAGAAAAGAAACTCACCCCAACATGCTTCCCTTGGACATCGTGCCCTTGGATCGAAATAATCCTGTCTCCTGGTCGAATGCGGCCTGAACGCTCTGCATGGCGGAATGAGAATACGGAGCACAATGGAAGACCACACACCGGCTGCCGCTCCCCGGATAAGATGATTCACAACCACCTGGCCTGGATGGTCTTTCTCTTCTTGAAAATAGATTCCGACGCCCGCTTGGTCTGCGAATTTTTTCAAAAATTGCCATTTCCGGAACATCAATTCTCACTTGCGGTGGGCTCAACAAATCGTGAAGCGTCTACACCATGAACACTCGGGGGGGCATAATCGTACGGACGCTGCGACATTGGAGGACCAGGCGGTGCCCCATACATCGACCCGGCATTGGGGTACGCCGGCTGGGCGGCGGAGTACGCATTCATTCACCCGAAGCTTGTTTGAGAGATTCTTTGTTTTTTCGGTTGACAGGGTCAAACAAATTTGTGGTCTCTGAGCAGCGTCCCTATTATTCGACTTATGAACCGACACTTAATCGATAACAGTACTACTAGTGCCTCCTAGTCGAGCGTCGTACTAGTACTCCATATGTCGTACTAGTACTACATTTTCAGTACGATGGGTCATTTTTCGAATGGCCATAGATAGTGTTTTTTTTGGCGGATTGGTCCAGGATTGA
>QUTJ01031699.1:0-15309 GCA_003573635.1 Goniomonas avonlea | reverse complement strand
GAGAGAGAGAGAGAGAGAGAGAGAGAGAGAGAGAGAGAGTGGCGGGGCTGACGTTGTTCTGATACACTGTCACAGTGGGTCCGCGAACTGGGGCTGGAGGTCAAGAAGGACTGGAGGCCCTGGCTCGCAGCCGTGAAGGCTGGTGGCGGGTTGCAACGGGCCGGTTACGCGATCGACTACAACGTGAACAACTTCACCTTCGTCACGGTTCAGGTGAGCACGGATCATTCAGCAAGAGTGGCTTCTACAACTGGTTATTCGGACCTAGTGTTGAGCGTGATGTAATCAGTTTTTGCGGTGAACAGGCTTGTCGGGACAGTGCCACAGGCTGTCCCACACAGCGGTCGAAATGTGAGGTTCGAGCGGCCCTGTCTCTGCACAACCCATGCTGATGTCGCACCTGTCGATCGATCTGACGCTACATTTTCCAGGGGTAGGAAGATTGTTTTCGTTGCAGGACCAGCTTAGTCTCGCCCTCTTTTTGACTTCTCCACAGGGCGCTGGGCACATGATCCCAACGTACCACCCGGATTTCGCGCTGGCCATGATCACCAAATTCCTCCGCAATGAGGAATTTTGAGCCACACGTTCGATTGAGACGAGCTGTCTAGCATTTTCCTCGAAAAATAAACATGCATGCTCGTGACCGCCAGAGCCCACCAATATACTGATCGGCATCTGAATCGTCAAGTGGCGGATACCTAACATGGAGCACAGCTAAACCTGTGATGCTGGCCATGTACCAACTTGCCATTCCGAAGTCTGGGTCTCGAAGGTCCATAATTGTTCAGTTACGTAGCGGAAAAACCCAGCTTGCCTTGGCCTCAATGGCCTGACGTCTCGAACATCAGATATCCCGACAAGGGCGCTGGTGAGAGGCGATAATACGATGATTATAAAGTGGGATGGCCTCGCCCACAACCACATCCATGTGCTCTATTTGAAATATGCCACGAGATGGGATTTGGATAGCTTCACGGCATCCGGTCTATCGGTTTTGAAGGTGGGAGAGCAAGTGTTGTCAAACCAACACACCGACCTCTCGAGGTTGAGCGGCCCAGGCGCTGGCCTTGGACGATGAGGCTCTTGCCGCAAGTGTTTTTATGTCTGCTTTGGATCACTGCTGTCATGGGAGCGTGCAAGGACGAATTTGCCATTGGGTTTGTTTCCAGGCAAAACAGTGGCGCGCTGGCCGCGACGAACGCTCCGACCACCGGAGGAATATCCCTCACCTTGCTCGCAGGACCATGCAGCGGGAACGGTCAGGACAAAATGTTCGTGACCCCGTACACAACTTATTCAGCTCCAACTGCCACACACAAGACCCTCTGGGGTTGTAACTCCGGCACTCCTACAACCACCAATTTTAACAATTGGGACGCCGCCGCCATGGCGTCATTCCAATGCAATATTGAGGCCGGTGATTCTAGCGTCGCCACATCGTTTATATCGGAATCTTCTGTCAGAGTAAAGGTTGCACCTGCTCTCCAGCAGCACGCAATTGAGTACATTCACCTGTACCTCGACGCGGCCGCTGGTGCTACCCCTCAGCAGTACGCAATGTCAAACGCGATATCATACGACTCAGCTTCGGTGTCCTCGTATATTTCAAGGAACGCTCCAGCCTCTGGCAGTTTGTCAGTCACGATGGTCGGCCACAACTATGGGATTACCAATCCGACCATGAGAACGCGCCTAGGATCGACCGGTTGCGAGGCGGCCAGGTGGATCGCCGACTCCTCTGTGATTTGCAAAATCGCGGCACTTGGGGCCCGGACCCCGTTGAGTGAAAAAATATCGGTTTCTGTCTTCGTGCAGTCGAAAGGAACGATGCTCGCGCCGTTTACTTACGGTGGCTTGCTGGTTACATCTCTGAGAGCCACCAATGCGCCCCCCAGCGGCGGCGGATCACTAACGTTGCTCGGCGTCGGCTTGGGGTTGCCATCGTCCGCGAGAAGTCGCTTAGGCGGAACAGGGATTGAGGCACAGACGTGGGTGTCCGACTCCTCCACGCGCGCCAAGGTGCCTGCGGGTGTGGCCAGGGTGTCAGCTGTGGTGGTCACCAACGGGGTGCATGTTGGGGGCATGAGCCTGTCTCGAGCCTTCTCTCACAACAACCCAGGGACCTCACGCTCCCAACGGACCAACGCGCCTGGTTCCGGTGGCTTTTCCCTGACTGTGCTCGGAGCCTCGCTGGGAATTCTGGGAACCGCTCGCAGTCGTGCAGGAGGCACTGGTTGTGAGGCTGTCAACTGGTTTTCTGACTCTTCCCTCCAAGTCAAGGTGCCCAGAAGCATCGTTCAGCAGTCGGCAACCATGGTCATGACAATCAACACGGGGCCCGGGACACTGACGAATACGCTTACCTACGACGGCTACATCACCTCGTCCCTGATGCCTGCGAACCGGCCGACCTTGGGGGCAACCTCTCTGACCCTTCTCGGTCGAAACTTCGGCACTGTTTCCACCTCGCCTGGCATGCGCGTCGGCAGGACCGGCTGCGAGGTCGCGGTTTGGTTTGGCGAGAGCGTTATCAAGGCCAAGCTAGCGGCTGGAGACAGCGAGAAGCTTACGGTGACATCGTCAGTCTCAGGCTCTCGGTCCACCATGTCCGCAGTGTTTTCCTACAACTATCCCGCCGTCTCCTCACAGGTCGCAGCCAACGTACCGGGGGCGGGGCGGGTGAGCTTGACCCTGCTCGGGGCGTCGTTTTCCTCCGTGGGCACGTCGCAAGCGGTACGGGTGGGACTCACCAGAGCCGAGAGCGCCATGTGGGTGTCCGACTCGTGTGTCACCTCGAAAACTCCGGGAGGTGTCAACGGAAACTCTCGATCGCTTACCCTAACCGTCGTTGTCGGCTCCGGGACGCTCACCCAGGCTGTGACGTTTGACAGCGTTGCGCTGTCAAGCGCGGTCCGTGTCAATGTGCCCAAGGCTGGGACAACCCTGCTAACTCTTGTCGGCGCCAACTTGGGTGTGACAAATTTTTCTCCGGCTGCTCGGGTCGGCGGCACTCGCATGGAGGTACGTTCAAGCTCGAGACACACAATGGGACTGAGCAAGCATGCGAGCATGCTCAGGGCACGTACACTGCGCATACAACGAGGTTGGTCACGCGCCCTAAGTCACTCCCTCGTGCACCCACTCACTTTCCCTGTGTTACACACGCGCCCCCCCCACACACCCTACTGCACACACCCACACCCACACCCCCCGTAGACACGCTGCTGTACGCCAACACTCCGAGACTGTAGAACTCGTCCCCAGACACCGGCCCCTGTTACACGCCTGAGCCTCACACCCTCCACAGTCCGCTACCTGGACCAGCGACTCGAGTCTGCACTGCAAGGCGCCGTCGGGTGCTGGCGACTCCCTTGTTCTTGTCGTGTCGCTGAGACAATCCGCGTCGCTCACGCTCGCGTTCTCCTTCGATGCATTCTCCCTGACTTCTCTCCGAAGAACGAACCAGGCGACGGTTGCTGCCACCAGCCTCACCCTGATCGGTGCGAACTTTGGCACGTCTGCTCGGGTGACGCATGGGTCCCGTGTCGGTGGCACGGCCGCCGAAGCGACTGTGTGGGTTTCCCAATCCTGCGTTCTTTCGCGAGTACCCGCGGGCGTTGCCGGGCTCCTGAACGTGGTTGTGACCGAGAAGAAAGCAGCCTTGACCCTTTCCCGCATGTTTTCTTACGACTACCCGGCCCCCTCGAGCATCGTCCGTGCCAACGTCCCAACCTCAGGTTCACTTTCCCTCACTTTGTTAGGCCGCAACCTCGGGAGTGGTCGATACTCCGCAACAGCACGAGGCGGCGGCACGGGCGCTGAGCTGGCCAACTGGGTCTCTGATTCGTCCCTGTTAGTTAAACCTGGCGGCAGCATCCGTGCGTTGCTGGCCGTCGTTGTGACCGTGGCGACCGGGGCTGGAACCGCAACGCGGGCGTACAGCCATGATGGGCCCATTATTTCCTCGGCCCTTCGCCAAAATGGTCCTGCCACGGGAGCTTCGATTCTGACCCTCCTGGGTCGGAACTTTGGCATATTGGCCAACACTATGGGTGCCCGTATCGTGCGGACAGCGGCCGAGTCGGCGACGTGGCAGTCTGACTCGGTGGTGTTCTGCAAGATGCCGTGGGGCGACAGCGCGGTGGGTCAGCTGACTCTCTCGCTTGGCGGTCAGAAGAGCACTCTGACGCTGATGTTTTCGTACAACCGGGTTGACGTCTCCAGTGTAACGCGAACCAACGGCCCGCCAGCAGGGCCGAAGCCTGCCGACGACTCGCTGACGCTGGTCGGCGCAAATTTAGGGCCGATGGTGACAGCTAGATCTCGGCTCGGTGGAACCGCTGCGGCAGCCACCAAGTGGGTTTCTGACTCGGGTGTCGTTTCGAGAACCGCTGGTGGGATGTCTGGGGTCCAGACTGCTGTGCTGACTGTCGTGGCCCAACCGTCGTCTCTCACTAAGGCGTTCTCCTATGATATGCTGATGGTGAGCAGCGCTGTGCGGGTCAACTCGCCGCAGACAAGCTCCATGGTGCTGACCCTGCTCGGCGGCAACATGGGGCACTTGAGTTGGTCCATGGTGAGCCGGGTTGGCGGGACGCGATCCGAGCGGGCCTTGTGGTCCGCGGACTCATCGCTCCGGTGCAAGCTGGCGTCAGGAGAGGGCCCCAACCTCCCCACCCTCGCGACCTTGCTACAGAAAGTCGAGACCATCACGCTCTCCTTCTCGTACGACCTCCATGCGATGAACTCAATCCGACGGGTAAACCAGCCAGCGTCTGGTGCGGCCTCTCTCACCGTCCTTGGCAAAAACTTTGGCGCCCTGTCACACTCCGGCCGTGTCCGCATCTCAACATCGTGCGAGGCAGCTTCCTGGGTCTCAGACTCCTCCATGTTCGCCAAGGCCCCCAGTGGCGTTGCCCAACTCGTCCCCGTCGCTGCCACCATGGGCAAAGTGGTCGGATCCCTCACTCGCATGTACACCTTCGATCGCCCTGCGCCCTCGGGTCTCGTCCGCGTCAACTCGCCCACGTCGGGGTCGCTTTCTTTGACGGTTCTAGGGCACAACATTGGTTCAACCAGGTACACCGAGACAGCCCGCGCCCGCGGAACCAGCGCTGAGGCCGCGACGTGGTCTTCTGACTCGTCTCTCACCATTAAGTCTGTCAGCGCGGTGTGGCCCGCGATGTGTGTGGTGTTGACGGCGGCAATCCAGCCTGGCACCATGACTCACGCGTTTACTTCCGACAGCCCGGTGCTCTCGTCACTGCTCCCGGTGAACGCCCCCGCATCCGGGTCCACTTCTCTCACGCTCCTGGGACGGAACTTAGGGTTCGCTGGTCTCACTCCGGGCGCTCGCATCGGGCGTACGTCTGGAGAGGTCGCCGTGTGGCAGTCCGAGTCAGTCCTAGCGTGCAAGCTGCCATGGGGTGACAAGTTCGCCATCACTGTCACGATGACCCTGGCTCGGCAATTGTCGACGCTAACGTCAGCCTTCTCCTTCAACCACGTCCAGATATCGAATTTGATGCGTACCAACGGGCCGGCCGGTGGCGGGAAGGCTGGTGAGGACTCCCTCACTCTGCTCGGCGCCAATCTGGGACTGCATACGATCACCGCAAAAGCACGTGTTGGCGGCACGACCTCAAGTGCGTCGAAATGGGTCTCAGATTCCTCTGTCGTGGTCAAGGCGGCTGGAGGCATGCTTGGCGACAAGATCGCTGTGGTGACCGCGGTTATCGGCTCCTCGACCAAGACGCACGCCTACACCTACGATCTGCTTACCGTGAGCAGCATCCTGCACACCAACATGGCCAAAACCGGGTCTGTCCAGTTCACCCTCCTCGGTGCCAACATGGGTGTTATGAGTTGGTCTCTTTTAGCCCGAGTCGGCGGGACCAGGGCCGAGACGACCGAGTGGATGTCTGATTCCACTATGCGAGTCAAGTCGCATACAGGTGAAGGCAAGGACTGGGCAGTCACTGCCACGCTCGTGCAGAACAAAGCGACGGTGACGCGCGCATTCTCGTTCGACCTGGCGGCTGCGCGCGCGCTCACAGCTCCCAACCAGCCCGTCTCGGGCAGTGTGAGTCTCACTCTGCTGGGACAAAGCTACGGGATTTTGGCCCGAACCACATCTCCCCGACTTGGCGGGACCTCGAAAGAGGCGGCGCTTTGGACCTCCGACTCCGCGATGCGCACGAAATCCGCCTCGGGGTATGGCTCGTTCCTAACCGCAGTTATCACCAGTGGGCTCGCGCCTCAATCGCTAACGCGGAGTTACTCATACAACGCCCCGATTGTGTCGAGCGCGACCCGAGTGAACGTCCCGCGGACCGCTGGACAGAGTGTCACCCTCATCGGGCAGGCCTTTGGCGCCCGCGACTCGACACCGCAAGGCAGATTGGGCCACACCGGGGCTGAGTCGGCGCTGTGGGTCTCCGAGAGCGCGATGCGCTGCAAGTCAGCCGCGGGTGCGCTCAAGTGTGTCCTCGCGGTCCTGACGCTCGGTGTTCTGCCTGGGACCTTCACACACGTGGTCACCTACGATGGGCCCGAGGTCACCTCGATGGCTCCCACCAACTCCCCGTCCTCGGGTAGTATCTCCCTCACGGTGCTTGGTCGCAGCTTGGGCGCGAACTACCCCACTCTCGCGCTGCGGGTGGCAGGGTCGCAGAGTGAGGCGAGCCGCTGGTTGGCCGAAACTTCCATGCTCGGGAAGACCGGGTGGGGCGTGACTGAGCGCCGCACCGCCGTGATGACGGTTGGACAGCAAGCCCTCTCCCTCACAAGTCTGTTCTCGTACGACCGTGTCGTCGTCTCGTGCGCCCTTCGAACCAACGGCCCCCCTGCTGGGCCCAAGAGTCCCGACCAGTCGCTGACTCTGCTTGGCGCTCACATCGGGCAGCAGTCAACGACCCCCCGCGGCCGTGTCGGGGGTACCGCTTCCGTGGCAAGCGCTTGGGTGTCCAACTCTGCGCTCACACTGCGGACCGCGGCGGGCATGCTCTTCGAGAAGACCATGGTGATGACCGTCGTGGCGTCGCTGGCGTCGCAGACCAAGGTGTTCTCTTACGACCTCCTGATGCTGAGCAGTCTCGCAAGAACCAACGGGGCGAAGACTGGTGGCGCGCAGCTCACTCTGATCGGTGCCGACATGGGGGTGATGAGCTGGTCCATGGTGTCTCGGATCGGCGGCACCCGGACCGAAGCCTCTGTGTGGGTGTCCGACTCGTCAATGGTCTGCAAGGAGAGCTCGGGCGCGCAGTCCGCTCGCACTCTGACTGCCACCCTCCTGCAGAGCAAGGCCACGGTCACTCTTGGCTTCACCTACGACATCCAGCAGGGCACCAGTCCCCTGAGGACCAACCAGCCCACCTCTGGCGCCGTCAGCCTCACGCTCCTCGGCAGGAACCTCGGGATTCTTGGCCTTAGTGAGCGAACGCGCTTGTGGAGGACCACCATGCAAGCAGTGACCTGGACGTCGGACTCCACCATCGTTGCGAAGGTGTGCGCGGGAGAGGGCCCACGCCCTCCTCTCGTCGGCACCATGTTCCGGGAAGTCAGCTGCCTCACCAACGCATACACGTTTGACCGGCCCTCCCTGTCCTCCATCATCCAGACCAACTCCCCGAGCTCTGGCTCCGTCTCCTTCACTCTTCTGGGCAGCAACTTTGGCCACACGGCTGTCTCGAACCGAGCAACTCTCGGGGGCACCCAGATAGAGGCTGCGCTCTGGACCTGCGATACGGCCGTTCGCTGCAAGGCTCTATCGACGTCTTGGTCGGCCTTAACCTCGGTCCTGACAGCTGCGCTCCAGGCTGGAACCAAGACCCGCGTGTTCAGTTACGACGCTCACCACGTCTCGTCTCTTGTGAAGAGCAACTCGCCGTCATCTGGTGCTGTCACCGTCACCCTGCTGGGGAAGAACATGGGCACAATTGACCTCACCCTTCGAGGGCGGGCTGGGAACACTGGTGCTGAAACAAGCAGGTGGGAGTCCACCTCGTCCATCAGGTGCAAGGCGCCCCTCGGTGGCCCCCAAAAGCACGTTTTCGTCGTCACTCTGGCTCGCAACTTTGTCTCCTTGCTCAACAGCTTCTCGTTCAACCAGGTGCAAGCCAACGGGCTCGTCCGCCAGAACGTGCCGCTCTCTGGCGCCATCAGTGTCACCGTCCTCGGCTCTGGTGTTGGTCAGAGGTCGGACTGGACGGGCAGGGCTAGAGTGAGCGGAAGCAACACCCCAGCGTCGCGTTGGGTGGCAGACTCGTCGTTGGTGTGTCGTTCGCCGTCGGGCTCACATCCTGAGCGATTCTTCGTGGTCTCGGTGCTCGCGCTTGATGGAACCCGGACGCGCATGCTCTCGTACGACTCCGGGTCTCTGTACAAGATGGCGCCCAACAACGTGCCCACCTCTGGGTCTGTCAGTCTCACGCTGATCGGGACCAACTTTGGCCCATTCTCACGGTCCCAGTGCGGCCGCCTGGGAGGCACCTCCGCCGAGTCGACCGTCTGGCTCTCTGACTCCGACCTTCGCGTGAAGACGTTCACGGGTACGGAACGGTTCCATGAGGTCGTGGCGACAGTGCTCAACCTCCCCCTGACGCTGACTCGCTCCTACTCCTACAACACGGCCGAGCTCAGCTCCGTGACGAGCAGCAACGCGCCCACCTCGGGCGCTGTCTCGCTGACCCTGCTCGGCCTCAGTGTCGGCCCCTTGTTCTCGCGAACGTACGGCTCGCGCGTTGGCGGCACCACTGCCGAGAACTCAGCCTGGGTCTCTGCCAGCAGCATGCGCGCAAAGGTCGCCGCCGGGGTCGGCATGGGCGTCAAACAGGTCCTGACACTGGGCATGTCGGTGGCTTCGCTCACCAAGGCGTCCTCATTCGACAGGCCCCAGCCTGCGAAGCCGGTACCGGCGAATTCACCCTCCATCGGGCAGGTCCCGATGGTGCTGCTTGGTACGAACATGGGTTTTGCCGAACCGACGTCGAAGCTGCGGGTAGGTCCCACCCCAAGCGAGAGCACTGTGTGGGTGTCCACCTCCTCAGTGACGGCGAAGCTTGCGGGTGGCAGAGGGAGCGGCCAGAAGAACGTCTTGACTGTCGCGCTCAACGTGGGGTCGCTCACCAACATCTTCACCTACGACGGGGCCAAGCTGGACAAGGCTTGGTTCTCCAACGTCCCTGCTTCGGGCGCCGTCAGCGTCACCCTCCTCGGCACCAATATCGGTATCAACGACATGACCTCCAAGCTCAGGGGGTACCACACCGAGTGCGACGCAACCAACTGGGAGTCCGACTCCAACATCAAGTGCAAGTGGAGCGCCGGGAAAGGCCCCAACAAGTTCGGCGTCGTCACCATGGGCAACGAGCGCACCTTCCTGACCTCTGTCATCCTCGTCAGCTACAACCAGCCGACCCTAATTCCCCCTAAAGCTCCCGGCACAGCACTGAACGGCAACATGCCTATCACCGCCGGCACCAGCGTGACCCTGCTTGGCGCCTCTTTTGTCCAGATCCAGCCCTCCGGCCGAGTCCGCAGCAGTGGGACCACCTCCCCCCCCACCCACTGGCTGTCAGACTCCTCCATCATCACCAAGACCCCCTCAGGCGCCAAGCTCACCACCCTGGGGGTCACGGTTGACACCCTCAAGGGCTCTCTGACGTCCGTGTTCTCGTTCAACACGCCGTCGCCCATCACCGTCGGCAACACCCCCATGACGTCGTCCGTGACTGTGACGCTGCTCGGTGTCAACCTCGGCAACATCGCCCGCTCCCATGCCGTCCGCGCCGCATCCACAGAGACCCAGGCGACCGCGTGGACGTCTGACTCCAGCGTGAGCGCCAAGTCGCCAGGCGGGCTCGTGAGCCGACCCATCGTGGTCGTGACAGTGTCTGGCGCGTTAGGCAGTATCACCCAGGCGTACTCAGCCGTGGCTCCGGTGATCGACAGGGGCATCCCAAGCAACGCCATTCGCTCCGGCGCCGTCAGCGTCACGATCCTGGGCGGCAACTACGCGCTCCGCCAGTCCTCGCTCAAGAGCCGCCTGGGCGTCTCGTCCTGCGAGGCGAGCGAGTGGCTCAGCGACACCTCTGTGACCGGCCGCACCATGAGTGGCGGCGCGATCCGCATGTCGCTGCAGCTCACGGTGTACCACCAGTTCGCCACGATCAGCAACGTCGTGTCTCATGGCGGACCCGTGCCGCTCCGCGCCCTGCCGACAAACACACCCGCGTCCGGCTCCACCAGCGTCACCCTGCTCGGTGTCAGCTTCGGCACCGTCGACAAGTGCCCGGGTCTGCGCCTCAGCGGCAGCATGTCAGAGATGACCGTCTGGTCCGGTGATACCTCCATCGTCTCTCGCGCTGCCTCGAGCCGCGCCCACCACGGCCAGCTCGCAGTCACGACCTCTGGCGCCACCCTCAGTCTCACGTTCGCGCTCACGTTCAATCAGCAGCAGACGTCGTCGCTCGTGTGCAGCAACGGCCCCACAGCCGCCGTCTCGAGCCTCACGGTGCTCGGTAGCAGCTTCGCGTCGTTCCGCCTCACAGCCAAGGTTCGTGTGGGCGGGACTCCCTCGGAGCAGACCGAGTGGGTCGCGGACTCGTCGCTGGCGTGCAAGACCCCGTCCGGCCTCGGCATCAGGTACACGACCATGGTGACCGCGCTGGTCGAGGTGGGGTCGATCACGATGCAGTACACCTACAACAGCCCCGACCCCAGCAGCCTGGTCGCCGGCAACGTGCCGACCTCTGGCTCAGTGTCCGTCACCCTCGTGGGTCTGCACCTGGGCGGGACCTTTGGCCACACGGCCCGCGTCCGGGTTGGCGGCACCTCCGGTGACGCGGTCGCCTGGAGGTCGAGCACGTCGCTGATGTGCAAACCGGGCACGGGCACCGGCCGCAGCAGCCTCTTCGTCCAGACCATCGTCGTGCGTGTCGGGTCCATCACCAGCGCCTTCAGCTACGAGCAGGTCGCGGTCAGCGACTTGCGCATCAACAACTCGCCGTCCACCGGCATGGTGTCCGTCACCGTCCTTGGCCGATACATGGGCACCGACGCTCGCACCCAACGCACGCGTTTAGCCAACTCCGGGTCGCCAGCCAGCCACTGGGTGTCTGATTCCAGCATCACCGCGCGGCTGCTCGGGGGGATCGCCCCGGCGTCTCCCGCGGTCGTGACCATGATGCCCCTCCACGGGTCGCTAACCCGCGTGTTCTCCGGGGACCCGATGGCGACGCAGCGGTTCGAACACTACCTCAGCAACGTGCCGACGTCCGGTGCGGTCAGCGTCACGCTCCTCGGGCAGAACCTTGGCCTGCAGGGACGTACAGCGCAGGCTCGGTTTGGCCTCCGTGGTGGGTCTGGGGCCGTGGCGACGGCGTGGATGAGCGAATCCAGCGTTAACTGCAAGGCTGGGTCCGGGGTCGGCATCAAGCACACCGGCACGATGACCGTGGTGGAGCAGTTTGGCACCATTACCACCATCTACTCCTTCGACCGCGCGCTCTTCACGTCGTTTGTGCGGACCAACACCGTGCCGACCTCCAGCGTGTCTGTCACCATTGTCGGCACCAACCTTGGTCGAGGTCTCTCGCACGCTGCCCGCCTCGGGGGCTCCAGCTCGTTGGTCACAGACTGGTTGTCCGAGTCCGCGCTGCACTGCAAGCCGCCCTCGGGCGTCGGGGGTGGCCGCACGGACTTCCTCGAGGCCGCCGTAACCATCTTCGGGGCGAGCAGCATCAGCCGCAGCTTCTCGTACAACGCCCCGCAGCCCGACCCCAGCCACTCCAACTTGGCCGCCACCGGTGGGACCAGCGTGACTCTCCTGGGCCGCTCCATAGGCAAGGTGGACCACTCCAGCAGAGGCCGCGTGGGCGATAGCGCGGGCGAGACCACGGTTTGGACCTCAGACACGGCGCTGCGGGTGCGGGCGGCGCATGGTGTGCATCTTGCCTGGCGGCACATCCTCACGGTTGCCGTGCAGCTCGGCTCCCACTCGGTGTCCGTCACCTACAACAAGGCCGAGGCCAGCAGCAGCGTGGTCCGCGGCAACCAAGCCATCACCGGCGCCGTCTCAGTCACAGTGGTCGGCCACAACCTGGGACACGTCGACCGCAGTAAGGGCATTCGCGTTGGCGGCTCTTCGGCTGAGTCCACCCTCTGGACGTCAGAGTCCGCTGTTCGCGGCAAGGTGGTGTCTGGGCTCGGCGTCCGCCAACGCTGCCTCGTGACGCTACACTTCATGGCGACCACGCTCACCGACTCCTTCTCCTTCGACGTCGCCGCGGTTGTCGGCCCCAAACCGGTCAACGTTCCCACCACAGGGCATGTTGCCGTCACCCTGCTCGGGTCCAACCTGGGCTTCCGAGAGCCGTCAGCGGCCGCTCGTCTTGGTGGGTCCGCTACCGCTCGCACAATGTGGGTGGCTGAGTCCGGCCTGGTGTGTAAGACGGCCTACGGTGTGAAGGCGCTGCACACGATCATCCTCACGCTCGAAACCCACTACTCGCTCACGCAGGGCATGTCGTACAACATCCCGAAGGTCGACAAGATCCTGCCCAATCACGGCCCCACCCCCGGAAACACCACCGTCACCCTGTCCGGCTCCGGCTTTGGCGTGACAACCTACGCCTCGGACATCAAAATCGGGTCGACGAGCCTCTGGGAGCAAAAGTGGGTGTCCGACAGCTCCATGCTCGCTATGTCCCGCGTCGGCTGTGGCTTTGCGCTCGACGTGGACGTCACTGTCGCGGGTCAGCGTGGCTTCACGCCGCTGTTCACGTACGATGTCCCTGTCATCTCGACGCTCAATCCCACGACGGGCTCCACATCGGGCGGGACCCGGGTGACCATATCCGGGAGCAACTTCTACCTCAACGAGAACACCACGATTATTCGGTTCGTTGGTGGCCACACGCCGGCGCCCTTCCCGTACCCGAACACGCACCCGGTGTGGAACCGGGTCACGCCGTTCTACAACTGCACGTCCATCGCCATCGGCACCCCGCATGTCCAGCTGCTCTGCACCACCAACGAGGGCTGGGGTGACAACCGCCAAGTGTCCGTCGACGTCTGCGGCGTGGTGACCACGACCAAGCCCATCTCTGACCCGCTTCCCAACGGCCCGGTGTTCACCTTCCAGGACTTCGCTGTCGGCGCTAACTCCAGCGCGTATGGGCCGGGCCTCCTCGATTTTGTAGCCGGCACCTGGAGTTCAATCACCATTCAGGCTCGCAACTGGCTCGGCTTCGACAGAACCAGCGGCGGCGAGGCGTTCGCCATCTCGGTGACGGGCCCAACCGGCGACCTGGCGCACCCCGTCGGGATCAACGGCGTTGCGTCCGTCACCGCGTCTCTCACATTGAAGGACGAGGCGAACGGTCAGTACACCACTGGGGTTGGATTCACCGTGAGCGGGAAGTACCATTTCACGGTTTCCCTCAACGCTCAGGTGTTCCAGCAGGCCGACATCTATGTCAAGCCTGGCATCGCGTCCAACACGTCCCTGGTGTTTGGCCCCGGCATCTCGAACTTCACCGCTGGTCTTATCGCGCTCATCACCATTCAGGCACGCGACACCTACGGCAACAACAAGACAACCGGCTTGGAAACCGCCTCCTTTGTTGTAGCTAGTACCGGGCCTGTCGGCTTGGTTGGCAGGCACGACGCCACGTCTTCGCTTTCGGTGCTGCCCGGAACGGACACGTCCCGTGGTACTTACACCTACAACCACTACCACGAGGCTTCCGGTCTGTACAACATCCGCATCGAGCTCAAGCCAGAGATTGTCTTCTTCACTAAAACAGTGTACGTCGAGCCCAACGTTGCCAACGCCGGGTGGTCATCGTGGGACGGCTTCAACACGAAGATCGGCACCACGGCGGGTGTCGACACCACGCTCCGCATCCAGTCGCGCGACCAGTTCGGGAACAACCGAACCCTCGGTGGGTTCAAGTACAGCACGAACGCCAACGGCCCTCAGCCATACGGCCCGGGCCAGCTCTTCGCGCCCGGGCAGGCCGTGACCGCTTCAGACGTCTTCCCGCTCAGTGCGATCACGGACAGTTTTGCCGCGGACCTGCAGGACGGAGCCTACATCATGCACCTGACCTCCAAGGTCTCTGGCTGGTTCGCCTTCTCTCTGATGCTGGCGACGCCGACCGACGCCACCACCTGGAAGCTGGAGCACATCAAAGGGAGCCCCTTCCAGTCCGCGGTGCACGCTAACGTCATATCTGCGGAGCACTCCATCACCCAGGGGATCATCGGTCTGAAGCAGGTCATTGGGATCCAGACGGACATGTTTGTCCAGGGCCGTGACCGCTACATGAACAACCGCACCCTGGGTGGCGGCATGCTGAATGGGACAATCGTCGGAGAATTCACGCGCTTCATGATCTACCCCGTCGACTACCACAACGGCAAGTACGACCAGAACTTCACGTACACGGTGCCAGGCAACTACTCCATCTCCGTCCAGTTCGGGCAGGAGCACGTGAGCCAGAGTCCGTTCGCCGTCGAGGTGTACCCCGGCCATGTCATCTCGCTCGTGTCATCCTCAGTGACCGTCGTGACCTTCCCCTCCTCCGTCACCACCCGCGGCCACAGCCCTGCGTCCGTCGGCCCTGAGAGCGTGGGATGCATCGGGTGCGGCGAGGTCAACCTCACAGAGGCCCAGGGTCTCTCCCTCCGTCGCGGGCGACGCGGAAGCAGCCTTTACGGTGCTGGCACGGCGACCACCCGAGCCATCACAGGCTTCACGGTCGGTGGCTGGGTCAAGCCCGAGGCCGCCGCGACGGCCCAGGGCACCCGCTCCGTGTACTCGCTCCCCAACCAGGTGACCGGCGCCATGGACGCGAGCTCGTACAAGGTGCTCTACGACACCGAGAAGAAGCTCTTCTCCTTCAAGCCCGACGACGGCTTGGACGGCGCCGACGTAGTGGCGCAAGAGAGTGGCCAGGGACAGTGGCGCTCCGTCGTGCTGACCGCGACGTCTGGCGCCAAGGCCGCTCTCTACGTGGACGGCAACAAGGTGATGGAGAAGCCAGCGTCGGCCGTCGGGATCCGCGAATCGGGGCTCATCATCGGTGGCCTGGACTTCACCGGCACCTTCGACGACGCCTTCCTCTCATACAACCCCATGCAGCCAGCCGCCATCGCCGCGCAGCTGCAGGGCACGCCGACCCAGCCCCCGCTGCTCACCATCCCGTTTGAAAACCTCGTGCCGGCGAACACGAAGCTCATCACCTCGGGCACCAAGGTCGAAGGCCTCCCGTCGCCGGTCGCGGCCCAGTTCGCCATCAC
>QUTJ01031698.1:0-15305 GCA_003573635.1 Goniomonas avonlea | reverse complement strand
TATGTCAGGTGCACTTTCACAGCGCGCATATGTCAGGTGCACTTTTACTCCGCGCGTATCTCCAGTTCGCGTTCACTGCGTGTGTCTCTTGTCCGCTTTCGCCGCGCACTCAGGTCTCGGACTTAGTGGCGTGGATGCTGATGTTTACTGCTCGGCGTACATAATGATTTCTCCGGTTTGAGAAACTCACCCGATGCCAGAGCTTGTGAAATGGATGAGCAAGGCGGAGGCTGCGGCGGCAGACCGTCGCGAGCTGCAGCTTCGCCTCTCGACGTCCCAAGATGTAATCCGGGTGAGTGGTTCGGCGGCAGATCAGATTCCATTTGGTCATCATGCTCCATTTGGCCATATTCCATTAGGCCATGCGCCGAAATTCACCAAGTGTTGTTCAACGCGTTCTTGCCTCTCAAGTTTAATTGTGTTCATTGTCACCCCAGGAACTTCGTGGGCAAGTCAGCCAACTCTCATCGTCGCGGCACACTGCAGTCCCAAGCCCTCAGAACACAGACGCGCACTCAGCAAGTATGTGGCACACTGCGGTCTCACGCCGCTCCAAGGACACTGCGAGTGCGGACGAAGTGGGGCAAGACACTGCGAGCCGGTGCGCTGTGAGGGGCCAACACACTGCGAGTGCGGACGAGGTGGAGCAAGACACTGCCAGCCGGTGCGCTGTGAGGGGCCAACACACTGCGAGTGCGGACGAGGTGGAGCAAGACACTGCCAGCCGGCGCGCTGTGAGGGGCCAACACACTGCGAGCCTGACCAGCACAGACGTCTGTGCGCGTGGCGGCGTGCACGAGGTGGACCAGCTCGTTGCCCGGCACAAGGAGAGCATGCTGCACCTGAGGGTCGGAGCGATTTTACCTGACCCGGATGGGTAGATTAATTGCGTCGGAGGTGAACAGGACCCGGGCTGGTAGATCTTTTGCTGCTTTATTCTCACCCGATGCAGATGTTCTGTCTGCCCTGTGTCGGAAGAGGAACTTGAAAGCAACCTGCTTTGCGAGAATCTTGCTCCAGAAACTTGCAAGACACGTTGGAGAAACTTGTGAGAAACTGGCGAGTAACTTGCTGAAACCGATCCCGGAACCTGTGGGCAACTTGCGCATTGCTCCAGTAACCTGCGGCAACTTGCACCAGTTCCTTGCACATGCAAAACTTCACCTTGCTCCAGTAACGAGCAACTTGCTGAGGTTAGGTACAAGTAAGCTTCCCAGTAAGTTACACCGCCCTCGAGGAGGGTTTGGAGGGCGGCGAATGAGGAGGTGACGCTTGAGGGCAGGAATGTAATTCTTGCTGGACGCACTGTTCGCACCAATGTCGTCAATCGTGTGTGTCTGTATGTCCTGCAGAAAGATTGGCAGAAAACTTGCGGTCCCACGACGGGATATAGCGCTGGACAAAAGTGGCAGGCGCACGACCAGCAGCAATTGCAGCGACAGCAGCCCCAGAGAGAAATGTCTGTGTCATCCCGTGACCGCTGAACCCGGCACAGACAAGCACCGACTTGGAGTTCGGGACAGGACCCACCCACGGGTGGTCGTCGGCGCTCCACCCGATGATTCCTGTCCAGGTGTGCTGCAGTGTGATCGGCGTGTTGTCGGAAAAGACAAAGCGCGAAGGCAAGAAGTCACGCATGAAGTCCGAGACAGTTCGCACTGCGATCGCTATGGTCATTTTCGGAGCCTGACACCTCGAGAGCGTTGCTGAGTCGTACCTGTGGCAGTGGAACTGTCGTCAGCCTGGTCAACCCCAAAGTCCTTCTCTTGGTTTCGAAAACCACCAAGAACAAGGCGGCCGTCCTTGCGTTGCATCATGTACACGAATCCATCTTCGGCGCTCAGACCCAGCCGATGACCGGAGCTACTTCCAAGTAGAGGTACTGGGCCGGTCACGGCAACATGGTTGCGGATCGGCCGGATGCGCTCCCGAAACTCAGGAAGAAGGTTACCAGTGTACGCGTTGGTGGCCAGAATAACCTTGCTGCATTGGATCTGGAGATCGGTCATTATTGCTGGAGTCGTTGACGGATCGGTCTCACCTCTCCCCTGTCGGTTCGAATTGTCGCCCCAGTTGGTCCCTCGACAACTTCGAGCACCCGGGTATGTGTAAAAACTTTAGCTCCATAAGAGGCAGCGGATCCCAGCACATGAGCCGCAAATTTAGCAGCCCATATCGTATCCGCTCCTTTCGAAACCAACAGAGCACACTGCCAAGGACTCTCCGGATTCATGGACCCGATCTTTTGTTCCAGCATGGCCCGTGTCTCAATAACGTCAATTCCAACAATAGGCGCCAAGCTGCGGAAAGGCCAAAGCACGGTGCCGACTCTTTTCTTAAGTTCGTCTTGGCTGTCGAAAACCTGTAACACATCAATGTCTTTGTCCAGGTCGACAGCACCCTCGATTCCATGCTCGGTGCAATAATCGCGGATAGCCTGGCGTCCGGCACGCTCAAACCGAAAAGACTCAATTGAGCTTCGCAGTTCTGCTAGGTTGGAGGGTGGGGACTTGATGAGGCTGCTGACAAGCAGCCCGAAAGGAATCGGCTGCACAAACCCACCATTCCTCCCAGTGGCACCCTCAGACACGCCTCTGGCATCCAATACAATAGTGTCTGTACCATAGTCTTTCGCCAGGTGATATGCAGCCGAAGCACCGCTGAGGCCGGTGCCAATGACAACAAACCTGCTCATCGAAGGGAGCGGCCCAGACTCGCAGCGCTGACCAAGGTGCCAAAAGGCTTGGGATGGGTCAGAGGCTGGACCTGCTGGATAAATTTGGCTTTGGCTGTGTGTTCGTGTTTGACATGTGTAGAGAGCGGCGGCTGACACGACCACGGCCAAGCGCCGCATCGTCCCCCAACTCAACTTGTGAGCGAGCGAGCAATTTAATACTACTGAGTACTGAGTAAAATCGGCCAATATATTCTTGATTAGGTGTTATTTAACCATAGGGTTGATGACGCATAAGGAAGATAGGTTATTTTAATCAGTTTGAAATCAAGTACTAGTAAGGACTACTAAGGAGAGCCATCAAAAAATGGTGATGCCTGATCTGAAGTCAAGTGCGGCGGCGACGGGAGGGTGGCTTTCAAGCTGTCTCCAACAACATGTCTTCTTCTTCGAACTGTTTGCCGTTATGGTCACCTGGAACTGCTTCTTACCAGACTCAAGAACAGCTTGAAGCACTGCAGCAGCTTCTTCATCGGGTCCTGCACCGACAGAAGGCACGCGCTACTCTGGCGTGGCATCTTGAGAATAAAGACTGCTCGCAGACGTTTGATGAGAAATCTCTGCGCCAGCTATTCTCGCAGCTTCGATTTCAAAGCCTGAAGACGTCAATGTAAGTGATGGCGTTTTGCAAACAGCGACATGAAGTTTTAATCAACTGCAGGAAACTGGGAGCAGAGATCAACCAGGTCCTCAAAGAAATACCCTTGAGAACTGTGAAAGGCAAGACAGCAATCCACTCGGTGTGGCTGGGGTCTGTGGCTGATCGTCTCCGGCAAGAAGCTGTAGGCACAATGTCTTTCAACACCACCCCGTTCACTAAACTCTCCAGGAGGTCCTAAGACAATCGCAGTGTAGCATTCGGAATGCAGAGGCTAACGAGAGGCACCATGAGGCCCTCCGTCGGAGGAAAGCGGATCGCAAACTTCGTTTGACAGTGGCACACTGGTTGCAGCGTTACGAGCAAGCATCATCACCGAGTACAGTCTTGCGATGGGCTGCACTTGAACGGGCCCAAGACAATCTTGAGGTATCATTGGGTCTGCTTAGAGACGTTTCACTCTAATATTTGAAACCGCAGACTCTTCAACCCATCGCATCGCACCATGCACTGGTTGCAACAGCCCGGGAAGCGCTTGCCGCAGCAGAAAAGCGCATCGACAGCCTCAACGTGGTCCGCACGCCCTTACGTCCAAAGCACACGTTGTATCCATGTTCACCCTCATCCACCCAGAGGCGACCCGAGGTAAGGAGCATTCTCTTCCCTGGCTTCAACCTTTCCATCACGTGAACACTCACACCGCGCGTTCAAAGCGAGCAGATTCGCCGTCGATCACGCGTGGACATCAAAGCAGCGCAGACAGTGGTTTCTGTCAATCTATCGCCTGCCCCACTGCGCAGCGAGTTGATGTCGGTGCCTCAGGGCACAATTTTTCGCGGTGTACGAGTGATTTAACCTGGACAGGCCACCTGGACCGCACACCACAGCTTGTACCACACTGCCAATGGTCCCTACTCCCTCTTCCTCCCTCAAGACGGCGCGAACGTAACAGCGGTCGTGAGCGTCTGTGCTTTTCGCCGCTGCGTGACCCTCCGAGACCTGGAGGGGCCGCACCGCGACCTCGCCCCGTCGCCCCCTCCCCCCGGGCGCACTCTCGCCCACTCTCGCCATCGTCCTGGCACGTGCAGTGCTCTGAGGTCAGTTTCTTTACCTCAAGCGACAATAATAGTCCATTTTTCTTCCATGATATCTTTTTGTTATTTCTATACTCGCATGTTGACGATCAACTACATGAACAGGACAACCGATCCATTTGTGAGGGACTTCCGAGCCCTGTGACACCCAGTGTCAAAGTGAGGCCCACTTCCAGGCATCTTCGATTTCTCCGAGAGCACACTCCGGTGACCCTCATGACATCCGACCTTCGCCATTCCGGCACCTCACCTCGACAGGCAGCAGCTGCGTTCGTCCACAGTGGCCCTTGTCCCCGCGCTGCTGCAGTGCACTCGGGTATGCAATCGTGGCAGGTAAGGCCGCCATCGTGCGGTGCGAAGTCGCTGTGCAGACCTTTCTCGCCTCTGGTCGCTGTGGCTGCTGCTGCTGCCACCGCTGCTGCTGCCACCGCTGCTGCCGCCACTGCTGCTGCCGCCACTGCTGTTACTGCTGCAGCCACTGATGGCCATGGGTGTGCTGACGTGTCTCCAACACTGTCCGTCGATCTGCGACCGAGCCAGGTACGATGAGGAGCCTGACCACACGAGATGGGACAACGGCTGCACTACGGGGAAGGAGTTACCGCACGAGTCACCGCAAGAATGATCACAAGAGTGACCACAGAGTAACCAAAGTGGCCACAATCTCGCAAGAGTGTCGCAAATCACAAAGTTGCCACGATTGACCACAAGTGTAACAACACGAGTAATCACACGTGCCCACAAGAGCGACCACACGGCAACCTCAAGAGCAACCGCACAAGAGCCACACAAGTGGCCGCACGAGTGACCACAAGGCATACACAAACGCCGCACGAGTGTCCACAAGAGTAACCGCGACTGCAGATTCCTTGCTGCCAGTCTGTTGGACCTTCAGCTACTCGGTGCTGTTTCTCCCTGGGCAAACGGGTGTCATTTTCTGCCCCGGAGATGCAGACCTTGAGGTAGCTCTTGTACTCGTCCGATATCATCTCGCTACAATATTTTGGGTTGTGGCTGTTTCAAAATGGTCACTCTTGGCAGATGCAAGGGAATTCGCCTCTCCATCGATCACCTTGCAGCCGCTTGCTCAGTGTTTGTAGTGATCAGGAGTAGAAAGCCGTAAGGCTCAGGATTCACGGATTATCTTCCAGGCCAACCGCCACCTCGGACCCCGAGCAGCGCTCGCAACGCAACCCCCGCCTCCGTCGATACACATGCGCCCCAGCAATCCACGCCCCCGTCTTGATCCACACCTTGCAACCGCAACGGCCCAACCACCGCCGCCAGCACAAACTCGCGTCCGGAGAGGACCACAGTCTCACGCCCCGACACGCATGCCAAAGCTGTGGTCACGCTCTCTGGGTTGCTCCACACGTTGTGACGGATACTGGGCTGAGAGATTCAAACCGGAGGGGAGGAACTCGTGACCTCCACGACCTTGGAGAGTCTGGGCTCTGCAGGGAACCGCGTCCAGACGAAGCGCAAATCGATGGACTGGGGTCGCATGAAGCAGGGTGTGGCGGAGTTGAGGCGTCCAAGGCGCGTCCTGGACTGGGGTCGCATGAAGCAGGGTGGTCTGAGGCGCGGCCTGGACTCGGCCATCTGCTTCGGGGCGCACGCTCGGAGATCTCAGAGATCAGGGAGTCGATCACCCTCATTCGGTCTGTCCAGGAGTCCGGAGCTGAATCGATTGAAGGGGAACAGAGCGACTTTGATTGAGTTGTGCCATTTAACTGACTAGTTGATTTATGGAGATTACAAAACCGGTCGGGACGCCGCGCGTGTCCCACGTTTACTTGTTGATTCATTAGGGGTCAAAATATACCACATCATGAGCACGTGACGCTTGAAGACACATTCCGTTCTTGATGCATGCGGCGTTACAGAATGTGAGCTTCACATCTGCTATGTTTGCCAACTTTCGTTTGGCTAACTGTACACATTGTCTGTTCACAGCCTGCCGCACGCGAGCTGTTGTTGGGACTGTTTGGCGGAGGAGCTTGGGACATTCGGGCCAGAAGGTCCACCATTCCACGTGGCTGCTGGTGTTGGAATGTCATTTACCACGCTAACAAGCGCTCGCAAGCTTCGTGGCAACTCATTCGGAGGGAAAATCCCTGCAGTATCAGTGAGGTCGGCACACACCTCCACAGTTCGGAGAGGGCACCGCATCAGGCTACATACCTTGATATCTGTCGCGGCGTGTTCTGGAGCCGACTCGTCAGTCTTCAGGGCAGCAGTCGAGTCACGTCTGAGTAGAAACGTTAATCATATTGGGGTCGCCAGATCACCGTCGAGATACTGGCAGCTCAGTGGTTGATGCACACAACTGTCAAGGCCAGCACCCTGTAGCCCTATTCGGTAAGTAATTCAAGTCGCGTGGCTAGCTCATAAGGCTATTGGCTATCGAGGCCAGCATACCCCAGGGATGCTTCGAAGTTCGGGTGTAGGAGGCTCACGCGCACAAGTGGGGCAGATAGCTCTCGCGCAATTCTCTCGGCGTACAATCTGCGACAACAATATGATCAGGGACAGGCTAAACCAAAACCATGCTTGGGGAAAGCCAAACCTTGCTTCAGCATCAGGATGATACGTGGTGCCCAGGTCCATCACTACTGCCCTCGCAGCGCTCGCCTTAACCTGCGAGACGACGTGCGTTAAACCACGCCTTGCAGCTGAAGGACTTACCTGGCCAAGCCATTGTTCGAGTTTCGATTCTTGTATGCCTCTAACTGACTGCCAAGCAGGGTCATCAAGAAGACGAATGTTGGGCCGCGCAACACCTGGTGCTGCAATGAGAGGAATACTAGGGAGCACGCGTTTAAGGTCCTCACCGCCGCAGCCGTTGGGGCACGCAGGACCAGAAACCATCGTCATGGCCTTGGCGTTGTACTTACAACTCTCCAGGTCTTGCGTAGTAAACATGGAAAACGGCGTCCCGAGCGTTCCGTCACAAGCAGAGCCTTTGGCGCACTGTACCACATTGATGTTGCCCTGTCGCAAAAAAAATAAGCCAGGAAACAAGGCAAAATCCACTAGACCTGAAGCTCAAGAACAGTATCTTCGGGAAAACCAGCTTTCAAGAAGTGTCCATCAAAATTGGACGTGCACACGAACCCTCCGTGTTTCTTGGAGTTGAAGAGACGAAGCAGCAAGCCGTAGATGCTGTGCGGCGGGGCGGAGTACCGAGTGTGCATTGCAGCCCAGAATCTCCAACCGAGCTCGGGATTTGTGTGAAAGATGTTCGCGTTGAAAGCGGTCTCGTATGTAGGGAGACCTTGTAGTAAAGGTTTGAACAAGGCATTGAACATTTTTGGGTCTGTGTGATCCCAAAGGTGCGGTTTTTGCATGTCCCCTGCTGAGCAAACAACAACAGCCTGTCACCAGGAGAGTTCAGACTCCCTTTTACACATTTTAACACTGTACCTCCGCCTCCTTGACTGCAGTCGCTGCTTGGCGAACAATTTCATCTGGGGTCCGCTCTCCTTGCTGCAAAAGCCGCCAGCGTGACAAGCGCTCCAGCCGTTCTGGTGCCTTCGGTGCCTTTAGTGCTTCTGTTTCTGTGTCTTCGGCAATGGTTTTAGAGTGACTCCGGGCGCCAGGCGTCACCAGAAATTGCTTGTGGGCAGCTCGGGCGAACCTGGCGAGCATTTTTGCTGTGAACCAGATTTTCAGACACAAGAGAACCCGACGACCGTCCAGATAGACTAGTCTACTAGCTAGCTAGTACTAGTACCGGTAGAGTGCCACAGATCTTGCTTGTCATCCCAACGATTTTTTAAACTGTGAAGCGCAGATAGTTTTCGATTTCGTTCACGAAAAGAGCTGCCAAATGAGCGAGTTCGGCGGGTCTCCGAGCTCTGCCAATGGCTTGCCCTCTCCAGGAGGCAGTTATGGGTATGTCCGCTCTCCGTCTGGATCAAGATTGGCGACAGAGCTAGAGAGCATTGTTGAAGCCTTGATTTCGGCCGAGCAAGACCGCAAGAAGCTCCGCTCGCTTGTTTCGGTGTGCATCTCGTCGAGAGGTTTCACAATATGACATCGGCCCAGGAATTGATCGAGTCGAAGGCGTTTTTGGAGCAGAGGTGTTCATCTCTTCTTTCCGGAGACGTGTTATCGCCGTCACAGTGAGCTATTGGTGCCCTTTTCTTTTCGCTGTTCTGACCTGTTGTTGCTCTTGGTCAGGCTGCAGTTGGTATCAAGAGAGGAATTCGAATCAGTGTCTCCGAGCCAGTACGCGTTGAAACGGGAAAATGTGGTGTTGAGGGCAGAATGTGCTGCTCTGCAGGTATGGTTGCATCGACCTCTTGCGGTCTTGACACAACTGTTTGCAGGCTGCGCTCGAGAGAAAGGACCGTGCACTGCAGGCTGTGAATGCTAGAGTCCAGGCACGTGATGCATATTAACAGTTTTCACTTTTATCGTCAGATCTTGTTGGAAATAATGACATTGGAGCAGGTTCTAGCCGTTGCGAACGCGAACATTGTTGCAAGGGATGAAGCTTGGCGATCGGGAGAATCATGGCGATCATCTCCGAAACATGATGCCTCTGGGCATAAAGAACTCGAGGACAAGGTGTGTTTTTATTTTCTTGTGGTTCCGTTTGTTTCTTTTCCAGGTCACACATCCCGTCAGATTTCAGACGTGCAGCGCCAGATTTCACTGCTTTCCGCATCTCAACAATCCCCAACACTGGATCGTTCACGGGAGCACGACCTTATTCAGCGCAATCAAAGCTTGGAATCTGAGTTGTTGTCCTCGAAGTATCGAGAGGGTGAAGCTCAAGAAGCAGCACGAGACACGGCCATCAGGGTGCGAGAGCTGGAGGCGCAAGTGTCCATTCTGCAAGCACAACTCGCTTCTCAGGCGGAAACTATGGTCCGGGAGTTTTCAAACAAAAGGGTCAGTGTGGAGTGGTGGAATGTCTTGCATAACACTCCCGCAGGACTTCGGACAGGGTGCTGTACCACCTGAGCCTGTGCCCGCTGGTCAACCATCACACGCAGGTAACAATTGTCCCTGAAATTTCAGTCCCCTAAGCATGTTTTTTTTGGTACACCCATTGCTCATCGTTGAGAACAAGCCATTCCTCTTGTTGAATACCTTTGCCACAGACAAGAGTCGCGCTGATGGCCTGGAACGGAAAATAGACGCCCTGCTTGAGCAACTGCAGGCCGCCGCCGATGAGGTGCGTGCTCGCTCTGGTCATTGCTTTGTTCACGGACGTGCAGATGCTCGCCCGCTCCCCTGTAGACAACTTAGCTCACGGACTCCATTCCACCCACTCCCACGTCAAGCACCTCGACTCCCATGCATTTGACGCTTTCTCAACAGAATGAAAAATTGCGCGCTGCCAACCTGGAACTCTACGAACAGGTGCAATTCATCGTAAAACCAGTCGCCGGTCAATATTCTATCGCTCTCTCTATATCGCTCAATGTTCTGCGAAACAGTCACTAAATGCGCTGTGCCATCTGCCATGACTTGCTGACTGGGTGCACTGTGCCATAACTTTCCACCTTTCTGTCGTAACTTCACCCATCTGGTGGCATCAATGCCCGGGCATGTGCTTACTGTCAGTGAGCGATTGGTGGTCCATAACTTTCCTCCTCCGGGAACATCAATGCCAGTGGTGAGAGGCGAGTCGGTGGTCATTCCTCTGGTGGTCTTTCCTCTTGTGGCACCAATGTGCGAGAGCGAGAGGTTGTTGGGCCAACTTCACCCCTTCGATAAGAGGCGAGCCTTGACTGCTTTGATGGCAGGTGCGGGCCTTGACAACCCGCAAGGAGAAACCTCGAGAGGAAGTGGTTTTTGATGATGGTGAGTTCCCTCGCTGCAGCTAAAACCTCAGTATTTTGGTGTGGTCCGGAGCATTCTCCTGTTTTTGCTATCGAAACCAACCACCTTTGCCAGTTTTTAGAAGAATCTGTCAACACCTTGCGATGTGTGCTGCCAACGTGCACTCTCTGTGGGCGTGCGTGTTTGTTTGTGTCACAGCGTGCGTGGAAGCCTGGGACGAGAACCTGAGGTCTCGAGAGATAAGTTCCTCTCTCTCCATCGTGCCCCGGACTGTGTTGCTGTCTCCGCACAGCTTCCCTAACGCCGATTTCTTGCAGAAGATGGAGTCGAGATTGCTCTGAGGAAATTGAAGAAAGATGTCCGGAACACGAAGCTTCAGGAGGAAGGAATACAGACGCTTTGGGGTCTCGTTGATGGCAAGGGTGCAGGTGCGCACCGCGGAAGGAGAGGGAGAGGGAATGAGAGAAGTTACAATTATGTACTAGAGTGAATGTGGGCTCAGAAAAGTATATGCGGCAACCACAAGGCGACACAATGATTCATTTTCCTAAAGTTTGTCCGTGATTATCTAAATGTTAATCTCCGTGCAACGGCAGCAGCATTGCTCGCTGTTGATGCTGTCACTGGTCCTCTTCGGTCTGGCATCGCTCCATCACTCTGGGGCAAACACCCGGACATGATGGTGTCTGGTCTAGCATCGCTCCACCCTGGGGCAGACACCCAGGGCGCAAAGTACAACAAGCATCACACACACAATGACAAAAACAAGCGGACCGGAAGAGACAGCTCGGCGGATTGCAACTTTCCCGACTTTTGGCGTCTGGCTTGCAAACTGAGTAGTGTCACACTAACGCCCATGAGACACACCAAACATTCTAGTAGCAACACGCGATACACACAAACTGGGTTGGTGAGAGGCGGGGGTGAAGAGAGGACCCCTTCCCCACCCCGCCCTCCCTGCTGACGGTTGCTTCTCCAGCTGGACTTTACCAACCCTACATCCCAAACCCTAAACGCTCAACTCTAAACCTCAACCCGCCCTCCCTGCTGACGGTGCCTCTCCAGCTGGGCATCGCCAAAGATTTGCACAACTGGAGGGCGTGCAGTTTGTGCTGAAAGTGATGCAGCAGCACGATAACAACATTGACTTGGTATCGAACTCAATGCGGTTACTGGGGTCAGTGATTATTCATGGAGGTGTGTGTACGTTTTTCTCACTTTTTCTTTCATAAGCTGTTGCGTTTCAAAAGTGTGTCGTGTATCTGTCATGTTGTCAGCATTTACAAAACACGAAATGCCCTTGTGAGCGAGCATGCCTCTCGTGATGCATCCTTACATACGTTGGCAACACTTGCAAGAAAAAACAAAACTTGCGAGTGTGTCTCGCGCGATCGCGTCACTCTCGAACAGGGTCAATCAAGAAAACATTCAAGGACTTGGGTGGGGTTGAAGCGAGCGTCAGTGCGATGAAAAAACATCCGCATGAACCAAATTTACAAGCCCAAGGCTGCGAGCTGCTGTGCGCGCTTGCCGACAAGAACGGTGAGTGGGGAGAGACAGAAGCGCCAGGATGTGAGCTGTGAAGACCGACAGGAAAGCGCCGCTAAAGCAGGCCAGGCAGGTCAACGACCACATGTATCACACTGTGTCCAATTCCGCCGCCACGTCACTTTCTCTCGACAGACAAGGCAGTCCCAAAATTAATTCCTCTAAAGTCAACCACGACAGGGGACAGGCATACCAACGCAGAGTGTCGGTTCCACTGGCATACACGCGCAGAGAGACAGAAAGCCAAACATACAGACATAATTTCAGACATGATCGTCTACGTCCGCTGTCACACGGAGCGGCGATAGGTAATATATTCAGTTCTTGTCCAGGCGCTCCGGACCTTCGAAACTCTGCGTGCCAGGCACACTCAGACTAACTGTTGCATGCTGCAGTGGCAAACCGAAAGAGAATTTGCGACTCCGGCGGCATCGAAGTGGTAGCATCCTGCATGAAAGAGCACAACACAAATTCCGCGGTCCAGGTGCTTTCCTCCAAGTAGATTTTGAGCCGTGCACTTCATACTTGTCAGATTTCATATTGCCGTTCATAGATTTTTTTGATTCTTGCATAAAACTGTGACCCAGCGATGTCTGTGGCAGATGTGCTAAGAGGGTAACATAGGCCAGTGACGGATGTAGGCAGTGTAGTGCAGGCATGACAAGGTCCAGACTTTCTGTGGTCCCTAAACCCATAATATATATAAGGTTAACCCTGCATAAGGTTACGCTCCATGATGGGGCAGTCATGTTCACAGTGATGATACATTTTCACAGACTGTCGCTTGTAAGACCCTTGTGAAGCTGGCGCTCTCTCCAGAAGACACTGGAGCGCTGGCGCATTGCGTGGAGCCAAGGGCGTACCTCGACGGGGAGTACATTGTTCGCCAGGTGTGTGTGGGGGCTCTGGTGTGCTGTGTATTGTGTGTTGTGTGTTGTGTGTTGTGTGTTGTGTGTTGTGTGGGGAGTACATCGCCGCCTTCGTGTCCATTTATCTTTTCGCTCGTGAAAATTTTCCGCAGGGAGAAGAGGGCAATGCGTTTTTCATTATCGCAGATGGGTCTGCGGTGGCAACGAAGAACCAAGCAGACGGGAGTGAAGTTGAAGTTTTGCAACTGAACAAGGGAATGTATTTTGGAGAAGTTGCGCTCATTCGAGATATGGTGCGCCTCGAATGTTTGACGCTATCGTGTTTAATAGTGGTTCTTCCAGTCAGAGGCTAAACACCTAAACGTGTCTTCCGAACTCAGATTTATTGTGTTTTGAGGGTGTTTCCCCAAACCTTGTTATGACACGCTTGGTGCAGCCACGGACAGCCAATGTGAGGGCAACCGGCGTTTGCAAGTGCCTGGTTGTCGAGCGCAGCAATTTTTTGCGCCTTATGAATGGCACACTGTGAAATACGAGAAGCGCATCCTGATGAGTGGCGACGCGAATTGGGGAACTCATCCCTGTGGTACATTCCGCAGGGTATGCATACGAGCAGATCAAAAAAGAAATTCGGAACTGAATAGGCCGGGTGTCTCGAAAACCACGTGACTCGACCTGAGGTCGTGTATCTTGAGCCATGAGAACCTAGCTCCGAGTTCAGTCAGGTGCTCGTCACAACAGACGGACGGTGACTCCTAGTGCCCCCTAGTTGAGTATGATATCGTACCAGTACGACATTTTTTTTCAGTGGATAATTTTCCGATGACAGAATTTTCTGCTCTGATTGCCAGTTTGGGAGGAATTCGGACCCTTTGTGGTCTCGCTCTGTTTTCAATCCTGGACCAATCCGCCAAAAGAAACACTATCTATGCCCATTTGAAAAATAACCCATCGTACCGAAAATGCCGTACCAGTACGACATATGGAGTACTAGTACGAGGCACTAGGCTCAGTAAATTTGAAACTTAATGCAAACTTATCTCAGAAAAAAGATGCAACTTAGCTCTCAACAAAGGGGACACTGCACAAATCAAAAATCTGTGGTCCAATAGTGTTGCTCGAAGCAGATTAGGGTTTAGGGTTTAGGGTTTAGGGTTTATCAGGCCGGCAGCTTACGCTAAGCGAAAATGGAGTCCATTTCCGCTCAAAATTACTAAAGTAAACTTGAAAAATCTCCAGTTTGGGCAGTAGTTGGTTGTAAAAGTACAATTTATTAGTCGTTTTGCAAAGCCCCCGCAGGGGACGACAAAGGGAGGACCGTCACGCCGCGTCGGGAACCGCGACGGGGTTTGGTGGCCAAATTCATACTATATAACATGCTGGAACAAACAAATCTCACCTTGAAGTTTTGCCTTTCGTGCCTCAGCAACTTGGGAACGCGTGACCCTTCTGGGCTGAAATTTTGGCGGGCGGGAGATGGCGGTTTGAACTACAAAACTACAAACTTTCAGCGCGAAAGGACCGCGGGAACACGTTCAAACCTGACCTCAGATCCAGCAAAAACCGGTTTTGGGATGTTCCCTACAAAACTTTCGCCGGTTCGGAGACAGAGACAGACTAGGAGACAGACTACTGGCCTGTCCAGTGTCCACCAGCCAGTAGTCGGCGCCGCCTATTGGTTAGCGCCAACTGTACTGGGCGACACTGGCACTGAGTTAGTCGGCGCCGACTACTGACTAGTGACCACGGACACCCAGCAGTCAGTAGTCAGCGTCGACTAGTGACCACGGACACCCAGCAGTCAGTTGGCGCCGCGACTAGTGACCACGGACACCCAGCAGTCAGTAGTCGGCGCCGACTAGTACATGAGCAGTGACACTGTCAGTAGCGGCGCCAACTAGTGACCACGGACACCCAGCAGTCAGTAATCTGCGCTGACTAGTGAGTCAGACCACGGACACCCAGCAGTCAGTAGTCAGCGTCGACTAGTGACCACCGACACCCAGCAGTCAGTAGTTGGCGCCGACTAGTACAGAATTGTCGGGGTCTGGCGATTTTTGACTGACCTTTTCAGCCGAAACTTTGTTCGACCATAACTTTGTCAATATTTGTCCGTTTTGGTTGGTTGAACCATGGTTAGAAAGGTCTTTGCAAGCCCTTTCAGCTCCTTTTGGTGTCATGATGTTCAGATGGTGTCCAGGTGGCCGAAAAGATGAGGTTGCTTATATATGTTTATTTATGTGTGCTTTAGGGTTCGCGATTTAAGGTTATGGTGTGTTTAGGTTGTAGGGTGAGAAGAGTGTGAAGAGTGAGAAGATAGTGAAGAGTGAGAAGAGAGGAAGAGTGAGAAGAGTAAAGAGTTTGAAGAGTGAGAAGAATGTGAAGTGAGGAGTGAAGAGTGAGAAGAGCCTGAGTGAAGAGTGAGTGAGAAGAATGTGAATGAAGAGTGAGAAGAGTATGAAGATTGAGAAGAGAGTGATCATGAAGAGTGAGAAGAGTGTGAAGAGTGAGAAGAGAGTGAAGAGTGAAGAGTGAGAAGAGAGAAGAGAGTGAAGAGTGAGAAGAGAGTGATTGAAGAGTGAAGAGTGAGTGAGAAAAGTGTGAAGAGAGTGAGAATAGAGTGAGTGAGAGGGTTTAGGGTTTAGGGTTTAGGGTTTAGGGTT
>QUTJ01031697.1:0-15278 GCA_003573635.1 Goniomonas avonlea | reverse complement strand
AAGGGATTTTGCACGCACCTCGGTTCCTGAATTGCGAAAAGTCCGAGGTTGGGTCGACGGGCGACGAAGGACAAGGCGAAGAAGAACTGGGAGAAGAAGACGCTGCAAGGCGCAGTGAGAACAGGCAGGTTGCTTCCACTCACTCTCCCTCCCTCCTATCGCTGTCGCTTTCCCTCACACACACACACACACACACACACATTCTCTCTCGCTCTCCCTCTCCCACAACCTCTCTCGCTCCCCCTCTCCCACACACCCTCTCTCGCCCACACACACACACCCTCTCCTTGTCCCACACACTCTTCTCTCTATCTCCTCCTCCCACACATATCCTTCTCTCTCTCCCTCCCTTTCCCATTACCCTCGCTCTCCCTCTAACGCACACACTCTGCTCGCTCTTCCTGCTCTCGCTCTCCTCCCCCCACTCCTCTCCCCTCCTCCTGAGTGCAGCGACCGAGTGACGGGGTGCAGTGCGCGTTTGTGAGTTTGTTGTTTGAGACAGCATCCACAGAAAAGTGTCAAAAAGTGTCAACGTGCGATGCACCAGGAGATGTAGGCCGTGCGGGACCGAGTGCAGCGGATGCCTTGACCGCTGCGGCGTACACAGCCTCGCACAGCAGCATGATCTGCAAGGCGAAACCCGTTGGTGCTGCCGGTGAAGGGGGGAGAGAGAAAGCGCATCATCCAAACTGCAGTTAATTAAGCTGATGTTGCAGTGATTTTCAGAACAGATTCCTGCCACAACTCTGACGAACCAACCGTCAAGAACGACAATTGTCTGTGTATGTATTCCAGTCTTCTGTAGGCAGGTGTGAAGGAACTTGCCTGTCCCATTTTGATGTCTCCACGCTTGGGGTTGTAGAGGAGATGAGTGTTCGCCACAACCAACACAGTCCCAGGTTTTTGTTTGTCTTTCAAAGTCATCACCTGTTGGCACTTGGTCACATTGCGGCCAAGTCCAATAACACGTTGAACGCAGGCAAAAAAAAAAATGCAATCGCAATAGATTCTTTCCAACCGCACCTGGCCGACGTTGTCACGATCCATGTCTCCTCCAACATTGTACTCAATATCACGGTAGTGTTGCAGCTCGAATCTGATAAAATCGTGTCACGTCCTTTTGAGCAGCACAGATCTCAGAGCACCTGCTTCGTCGAAACAGTATTGCACATCCATCTAGTTTTCCACCAGTGCGTTGCTTGAGGCGTCCGTCGTACCTGCAGTGTCGAGCCAGCTCAGATTGAAATAATTTAAATCGATGAGGGCCAACATACCCGGCCCTGCTCAGAGCAGGAAGAAAAAAGGTTTCAAACTCCTCGATTTCCTGCAAGCAGACGATGTCGCCACCCCATCCAAGAAGCTCAGTCAGCAACACCTGCCATTACACAGGGTTCAGCGACAGATGAAAAACGCGACTCTACTCCTCACGTGCTTGCGTCGATGCCACTCCAACACCCAGTCCGGTGTTCTCGGATACAAGTCTTTCTTGACGTTGCACTCGGCCAGCAAATTGTAGCTCACTATTTTGACATGGGATTTTGCCTCCCGTGATCCATCTTGTGGCACGAAACTGAGATACTGACGCTGACCGAATGGGATTCTAATATGGTTGTGAGCCCCTGCTTGTGACTGCTGTTGTCTTGGGGCCTTGAGTCCTCGATCGATTTTCTTGGCGACCTTCTCAACATCCGGTTTCCCATCAGTCGTGGCACATGCATAGCTTGTTTCGTGGAGTTCTCTTTCGCGATCACGGGAGCGCTTTACACGCTGCATGTACGCCAGGTCTGCTGCAGCACCATCAGCCATTTTGTGTTACTACTGTAAATTCTGTAATTGTTCTGATCGAGTACTTAGCAAGGTATCTTCTTGGCTAGTTAAAAAGTAATTTTCTTTTGGCCGCTGCTGATCTGATCTATCCACCACCCGCCGAACCGAAGCGAAGCAACTTCTGGCAGAGAAATTGAGAATGCTTGTGACCAAAAAGGGTCACTTCGGGCATGAGCACATGCCCGCCACACGGAGCCATGACGAAACCTATGGCTGGAAACCTGAGGAACACAGGGGAAGACCGTTGTCTACGAAGCTGTGTGGCACGGGCCCGTGTGAGTATTGTGGATGGTGCAAAGACTTTGTTATGAGGCCGAATGTTGGCAGCTGCGCAACATGTGGCCATGGGCAGATCTATCACGAAAAGGCCACACCACACCGTGGGCACTTGATCTTCGAGGGCGAACTCGAGAAGCAGCGCACCGAGTCGAATGTTTTTGGTTTCCATCCGCGCTGGTTTGTCCTTACCAACCACAGGCTGTTTTACCTCAAGAAATGCCCTTCGATTGCAATGAAGCAGTCAAAAGGGTGGGAAACCGACCCTGAGTGTAAATTTGGAAAGCCCCCATTGACCTGCAAAGGTTGGCATGTTCCCTCTGAGCATGTTCACATGGCCCGGGGTGAAGTTCGGTTGCTTAACATTGAAGAGGTGAAGATCGCTTCAGAGGGTGATAACTGGTACAAACAAGATGCGTCTCCTCCTTCCATTCTCACTCTCTGTTGCCAGGCTTCTGACTGTCAGGTTCAAGGACGGACATTCTTGGGTGATGCGCGCCGCAGATCGGCTTGGTGTTCAGCAGTGGCATAACGAAATCAACCTTGCGCTCGCACAGTTCGCACCTTAGGCAAGTTTCCCCTAACTGTTAGACGTCTGTATTTGGCGTTTCCACTGCATCCAGTCAAAAAATGCCAGTGCTGCAGCTGGATACTCTCCAGCCTTACCATGATGTCAACAATTCTTAAATCGTGAATATTACGACAACTTCGGTCCGTCGGGCTCCGTTTCCTCTGTCTGGGTCTCTGTCTGTTTGAGCGTCTGTCGCTGTCTTGTCTTCGTGAGTGCCGTGAGGCGGGAAGTCACCCCTCGAGGCTTCTGATGCTTGGAGAGATTAATGTGACGGCACACAAACCCACACACATCACGCAACACAGTGGTCGTAGAGTCGGTCCGTGTCTCGGACCCTCGCTCTCTCGCTCCTCTCCCCACTCTCTCGCCACCCAGACGCTCTCCGTCCGCGCGCACTCGGAGCTCGTTTAAAAGGAAGGCAAAATGTATTCAAGCGAGAAGACATGAGAGCTTTCAAATCCGTGGTGCAACGGACTTCGATAGCTATCTCGCGGGATAGATTCTGGGGGCTTGGGGAGGGAAACGAACTCTTTAGTCCTCGGACTGTCCACCAACAGCATCGGCGCCCTTGGCAAGCCTGGGGAAGGGGGCGGGTGAGTCCAGGTTCGCAAGGGAGGGGAAGAGTATTCAAGCGGTCACGTCGTGACCCACACGACGCGAGAAAGACGCGAGGGCGTGGGGGAGGGAGTAGGACCATGACTCACACACTCGTTCGCGCACGCCCTCACTCACACCCAGTCTCACTCCACGCACTTTGAGAAGGCGAAGGGCATGTACTGGTAGCCGTCCGCATGGTAGAACTTGTTCTGGAACTCGACCCAGTGCAGACGAAGAGCGTGCAAAAATGCGGAGAGGGACTCCATCGCCATGAGCACAGAGAAGGTGAGGCAGGCCCAGAGGTAGACCGTGACAAACAAAGCAATCGGGTTGGCGTTGGCCATCTCGAAACCGACCTCCACGACGAGCTTCTCCCAGAACACCTGGTGACCGAGTGAGCCAACACTTCCTCTCTCACTCGCTCGCGCCCTCGCTCACCTCGGACAACTGGGCGTGGGCCAGCGACAGCGCCCACAGGCGCAGGTAGGAGGCAGTGTTGGAGATGCAACCCAGAACGTACTCGATGGTGTGGATAATCTGGTGCACCATCACCTCACCGAAATCGAAGTGCTCGGCGTCCTCGTCGTTGTCCTGCGCCTCCGGGTCGTGCGACACGGTCTGGTAGCGAGACTTCTCCTCGTGCTGACACGACCATTCAGTGCCGAGAAGCGGAGGGAGAGCAGAGAGGCACGGGAGAGAACGGAAGGGCACGAGAGGGCACAGGAACAGCACGAGTTAGACGCAAGATCCGCAAGGCAGAGTGTCACAAGGAAACAAAACAGCAGCAAGTCGGAAGAGTTGGGCACCTGGCGCTTCTCAAGCAGAGGCTTAGCGAGCAGGAGGACGGGGACCGACGCGACGGCGAGCAGCACCAGCACAAGCTGGATGCCGCCCTGGCCGGAGTAGAGAGTGGCGGGGACCTCGACGTGACCCGGGGACATGAACATCTTGATGAGCATGTCCAGAAGGGCAGGGGGAGGCTGCTTCCACAGGGAGCACAGACCGGCCTCGGCGCAGCCCGTGTTGTTGTACAGCATGGGGTTGGTCACGTTCATCTATGGACGCGTCAGTGATTGTTGGGTGGTCTACGGCATACATATGCATCTGCGACTACCGTGTTCACGGAAACAGAGTGGTGGTGGTGGTGGTCACCTGAAGCTGCGCGTTGCTCTCGAAGAGAGGCACGTTCTCGTTCACCCAGGTGTGGGCGCGGCCACCGGGCCAGCCTGGTGAGGGAGCCTCCCAGGTGTCCTTGGGGAGGGTGACGATCTCGTAGTTGTTGAGCACGAAGCGCTCATCGAAGTTGGTGGACCACCTGACCACAAGGTAAGACAACGTGTTCTGGTAAGACGAGGGACAGGTGTTCTGGTGCGCAAAGGCAGACGGCGAGAGTTGCAACAACAGAAGCTTGTACATTGTGTCACGTACTTGTGGAAGATGACAATCACGAGGTAGCCGAAGATTGCGTTGATGAAGATGATTTCGGGGATGAACATGAAGAACAGCTCCAGCCTGGCGTTGAAGAACAGGCAGTTGGTCAGCTTGCAGCACACGCCCGCCACCATCTGGGTCACGCCCAAAATGATAGAAATCTTCATCTTGAGGGAGTTGTAGAAGTTGAGCTTGTTGGCAGTGTGCGCCCAGCCTGGGTCCACACCGAACGGGTAGACGGTGCCATGCTTGTGGAACTTCTGCAAGTCTTCGGTCGCGTTGCCGTACCATGCACTCTCAGATGCCTCAAAGGCAATCGAGAATGTCTCATTGTATACGCAGCCGCAGTAGAAGGCGAAGATGCCCATGAACAGCATCACGTAACGACCCTGGAGTGGACGTAAATGTGTGGGACAAGAGAGTTGTGGGGGTGTGATTCGGTTAGCGAGCAGGAAAGCAAGAGAACATCAAGCAGCGAGGACCCACATTGAACATCATCTCGAACATCTCGTTGAGGGGCTTGCCGATGAACTTGTTCTCGTTGAGGACGAGAATGGTTGCGAAGAGGGTCATGATGGTACCGTGACCAGCATCACCGAACATGACACCGAAGAGGAAGGGGAAGGTGATAATAGTGAACACAGCGGGGTTGTACTCCTGGTAGCGGGCAATACCGTAAGCGTCGACAATCGACTGGAACCCAGTGGTGAGCTTGTTGTTGCGGAAGAACGTGGGGGGGGTCTCCTTGGTGGTCACAACGTTGAGCACAGTGGGCACCAGGGCACCGCTGGCCTCCTGCGATGGCGCTGTCAAGCTCTGGCTAACACGCACGCGATAAAGGCAAGTCAAGGCCAAGAGCTCCTAAAAGCCCAGCAATTGGTGACATCGTCTTCAGACGACAAGCGGTGGGAGGAAGGGAGAAAGGCAGGCAGGGAGGGAGGGAGGGAGAGGGAGAGGGAGAGGGAGAGGGGGAGAGGGGACGGACCTGGGCACGGCGAAGAGCAGTCTGCACCGGGTCAATATCGTTGGTGGGGCACCAGCCCTCGGCGATCAGGCACTTGTGCGTGATATCGTAGTTGAACAAGTTCATGGTGTGGTAGATAGCCTCGTCCTGCGAGATGAGGTGAGGACTGGTCCATGGGGAAACTCAACATACGCGTCGAATCTGGTCGAACCAGGCGTCGAGGGAAAGAGCAACGCGGGCCAGCATGGCGTAGCGATGGTCCTTGGTCCTCTCGAGCACGGTGTTCAGGTCCTGGGCGCGAGTGTCGACCTCGATGGCGTGGGAGTGCTGCTCCGAGATATTCTCAGGGAAAGGGTACTTGTTGGCACCGAAAGAGTCGCAGATCTTGGTGATCTTGGCCTTGGCACGCTCACCGGAGAAGAAAACAATGTAAACTGTCTTCTGCATGTTCTCTCCCTGGTGCGAACGTCAGCAAGAGAAAAAGCGCGCATTGGAATGACGCACCGACTTCGGGTCGATGATCGGGTGATCGAGCGGGTCAGTGCGCAAAATCATGTTACCCCTGGTCGCGCGGAAAAGCACGCGGCCAAACTGCTCGAGATTCGCCTGAGGAACCAAGCCGGCAATGAAACCCAAACGGGTCGAGGCAGCGGCAGCCCCGGCAGCGCTGTCATCCTCAAGAAGAGACGACTGCTGCTGGGGGATTAGGACCAAGGAGCAGAACACCTCAGGAGAACAACGCACCGGCCCTTCAGAGGATCCAGGCAAGGACGGGCTTCCACCCTGGAAAAACTTGCCACAGCGCTCCAAAACATACTTCAGTTCCACAGTCTCGGCATGCTGGCGCAGCAGGGTGTCATAGCCGGTGTTGAGCTGGATGAGCTCCTTTTCGTGCTCCTCCAAGCGAGCCTAATGCGTGTCAGTCAGCGTGAAGCAGGGGGCGTCACGCCAAAAGTCGCACCGACAAATCATCCATGCTCAAACGGCTCTCAGGGGCCTCTACGAGACCGTGCTGAGTCCGGACCTCAGCTTTGCGAATCTGGTCGTGCAGGAAACGCAAAATACGCTCCATCTCATTGCACTTGCGCACGTTGTTCACAAAAGTGCGCTGGAATGCCGTCTTGGACGAATTGAGCTGAACCCGAGTTAACAGCAAAAAAATGACTCGAAACTTGCACGGGAACTCACATCCTTGAACTGGATGGCACCAAGAGCACCGAGCTCCTTGAGCGTCTCATACGCAGCATCGTTCTGAATGAACAGCTGCACCAGCTTCATCTCCTCAGACCGAAACTGCGACATCTGCCAAACAAACAAAAACGGTCAATGGTCATTCTCCGAAACGCTTCCTTCGCCCACCTTTGCTGAACCCGAACGAGGTTGCTTGCGATGTCCGCCTTGGTCGCGACTCGAGTTGGGTTGATGGATGTCATATCCCAACCTCAACTCAGGCGCCTCAATTGGCCCTAAAAAAACCCACGACCACGACGCTAGCTTATGTAACAGTTTACAGTAGAGCTGGTCTCAAACGGCACTCCGTGAGCTGATTGATAGTGGCTTGCTGACGGTCGGGAGGGAGTTGTCGGTGATGAAAGCGCTCATCTTTCTTGCCGTGGTTGTGGCGTGTGTACATGCGATGAACCCGCCTCTGATTCCGTACCAACGTGTCGATCACCGTGTTGAGAATCCTTCGTATTGCCAGGCGGAGTTTGCGTTTTGCCCAAGTGAGTTGTCCTGGCTCCCTTGCTTCGCCTTGACCCCCAACAGACCAAACTGCCCCACCGGTTCTTGACGCCGACGACACCGTGGAGGTTTGGGCCCTTCAAGCCCCCATCTGGGAGTTCAAGTTTGGCGACCTCATGGCACACTTCAAGGGATTTCACGACGCGATTGGAATGAAGAGCATCAAAACAGGCAACGATTTCAATTTGTTGTGACCAATGCCGCTCACTAATCCCATTAACAGGCAAGAATTTTACCATGGAGTGGTATGAGTTGGATCAACTTGGCAACTGCACCTTTCCTCACGAAATTTCAAACGCGTCCGGAACCGAGGAGCTCCTTTGGTGCAACCAAGGTCCGTTCGAACGCGTTCGAATGCCCTGTCCCGTGCTTCTAACCAATTTTCGCAGGAGCGGCTTGCTTCTATGATGGCATTACAGACCTGCATTGGTCTCAAAACGGGTCAATGCACCTTGTCTCCCATATTAATGGCTCTCAGTTCAACCAGCTGATGGCATGGCAGCAGAAGGACAACGACACGGGCATTTACTACGAAACAGTACGCTCGATACCCCCGCCTCCCCAAATTCAACACAATGATGCAGTGGACTGTCGTGCAAAAATGGGAGGATGACCCCGAGAAGCGCCAGTACGTGGTGGGCTCTTTTGACTGCAAAGACTACGTTTTGCGGGTGTTCGACGCGCTTTACTCCTTCGGTGCTACATTCAACCAGACTGCTGGAGCTCCGAAGTGAGAAATTTTAGTGTAACGTGGATTATTGCATGGATTGTGTAGTGGTGCTTGGATTATTGCATGGATTGTGTAGTGGTGCTTCCCACTGTCCAGTGGAGCTCCGCTACCTTGCTGCGAGAGCGAGAAGAGCGTGGGAGCGAGGAGCGAGAGAGTGGGGGAGAGGAGCGAGTGAGCGAGTCACCAATCATCCATCTGAGCAACCGCTTCAGTGAGGGGGGGGGGGGGGGGGGGGGGGGAGAGAGGAGAGAAAGGCAGGCAGTGGCCGAACCAGCGTCATGACACCGTCCCGCAGGTACACTCTCATGAACCTTGTGGCGAAGAGCTGGGAAGTTGTGAAGTTTGAAGACCACAGGGAGGACATGCTTAAGTTCTACTCGAGGTTCCAGCCACACCAGTCGTGCGTCAGAATTACCCAATTTCTACATACGCAGGCTGAGAGAGACGCACCCCTCCCCCCTCTCTCTCTTCCCCCCGCCCCTCTCCCACCCTCTCTCTCGCACTCACACACGTCAAGTTCTCGATACACTGTGCAGGAGAGCACAGAGAGAAGAGACTCATTTTTTCGCAATTTCTAGATGCGCAGGAGAGAGCTCAGAGAACGCTGAGAGAGACGCTCAGCCCCCCCTCCTCCCCTCTCTCCCTCCCTCTCCCCCTGTCCCCTCTCTCCCTCTCCCTCTCTCCACGCACACACAGACACACACACCTCCTTTCTGACCACTCAGGAAACTGGGTCCCTGGGTGGTCCCACGCTTGCTCCAGGCAGATCCCCTTGGGATCTGTAGCCTTGGGATGTCCAGGCAGATCCCTGGCAGATCCCCTGGGATCTGTCCAGGCAGATCCCCTTGGGATCTGTAGCCTTGGGATCTGTCCAGGCAGATCCCAGGCAGATCCCCTGGGATCTGTCCAGGCGGATATCCCCTTGGGATCTGTGGCAGCTCAGCGGTTCTAGATGGTTTGAATCCCCCCCCCTCTCTCTCTCCGAAAGACCTTGTCGCCTTGTCTCCTGGTGGGTCAAGAACCCAGACACCTTGTCGTCTTCTCTCTTAATCTCTCACACAGTTGGGTCAAGAACCTGGAACACCTTGTCGAATTCCTTGTCGAGGATCTCTTCTGGGAACATAAGTTCTATCTCTACTACAACCAACAGTACTACCTGTTGAAGCTCCACTTCCCCTACATCGAGCCCAAGTATGCTGAGTTTCCTCTCCCTGGCTATACTCTCGACGGGCCAAAGGTGTTGTAAGAATCTCTCAATTAAAGATTTGTTGTATGCTGAGTTTCCTCTCCTGGCTACACCAACGTTTTTTAACCCTCTGGCTGCACTCTTGCACGGGCCGAAGGTGCTGTATCTCTCACGATTAAAGATGTGTTGTATGCGTGTCCCCTCCCTGGCGACACTCTCGACTGTTGTATGCTGCGTGTCCCCTCCCTGGACGGGGTGAATGTTGTACGAGTAAGAATGCATCACAATATTTTTCACAGCCAAAAAAAACGTGTATAAACCGGTCGAAACCTTTTTCCGAGGTCGATCGATCCGGATGGCGCTCTCATGCAAGAGCTGCCTCTCTCTTGGACCGTATGTCACGACGGAGCCTCGCACAGAGGCGTTCAATAGTGCGTTGGAATCACAACAGCGAGGCCATTCCAACAAGCTGGGTCGCGCTTCGAAAACCATTCATAAATATATATTTTCTCATTTGTCTCGGGCTCCAATGTGTCCGATAAATACACTTAAATAGTGTCAGGACATTGCCAGTGCTTGAAGCAGTCGGATTCTCATAATTTTTATTCTGGATATGATTCGTATCAAGGCTGTAAACCCTCCAGAGAGGCTGTTDGAGCAAGGTGCCTGCGGGAAAAGTCAGCCACAAGGGTCCTGATGGTCAAGACCCCCCATATGTCACAGCAGAACGGGCTGGATCACTGTGGAAACTGAGCCTCAAGTTTCAGCATTGCGCGGATTTTTGGCTGAGGGTGGAGCCTCGAGAATTTGGCCTCGTGCACTCAAATTTTGAAGGAGGCGGGAACGCGGTGTGAACTATTAAACTGGAAATTTCCATACCGGCTATTTGAGATGACGGGAACACCTCCAATCTGGCCTTGAAATTCATGATTGGGCCTTTTTTCGTTCTCCTCACAAAAAAAAATTCCGTTGTGACGGAGAAGTTTTCGCCGCCTTATCGAGCATATATCTGGCTGTCGAATGAAAGATTTGTTGTGCTGAGTTTCTTCGAGCTCGCGGCGGGCCGACCGTGCTGCAGGGGGGCAACAGCTTAAACTGGTTCCACAGTTTAGTATATCAATCAAGATGCTGATAATTATCCATTTATAATCAATGACAACATCTTTTAAACCGTGTCGCCCCGTACTTCCCTTAGGGTTTGCCCATCCACATTTGTGTCTTCACAGTACTGATTTTATTCCGCCTTGTACAGCGGATAAGTAGTGCTCGTCATATCCCTCTAACCCCTAAGTTGTCATGTAGTGTAGCGTAATTCAGAGTCCGGTGTGTATACGTATGTCAGGTGTACGGTCCAAATATTACTTGGCTTTGTCCCATGCTCCTTCATCTTGGCGTGTGTGTGTCCTCAGGCGCTGGCGCGTCCTACACATGGTCCCTGAGCTAGGAACTGCTGTGATCTCGGCCTCGTGCCAAGGAGTGGAGTGCCTCGCGCGTGCCAAGAATATTGATATTTCTATACCTATATAATTTTTAAACTGCCGAATATTTTTGAAATTAATTGCACCTAGGACTAGCTAGGAGTTGGCAGTGGCAACTTGGCACAGAGCAAATTGCTCTGCATGCCGCCGAGACCGGCACGTGTGCATGATAGATCTTGAATCCAATCATCTCCACAATAGAGGTCCCTTCCACAGTCATGTAATAAATTGAAATCATGTTTGTTGACACTAGTGCCCCCTAGTCGAGTACGATATCGTACCAGTACGACGTTTTTTTTTTCGTGGATAATTTTCCGATGACAGAATTTTCTGATATCTAGATTGCCAAGCAATTCGGCCATTATTCGGGCCCTTTGTGGTCTCGCTCTGGTTTCAATCCTGTACCAATCAGCCAGAAGAAACACTATCTAAGCCCATTTGAAAAATGACCCATCGTACTTTCCTAGATGCTTGAATATTCTCTCTCTCTCTCTACTGAAAGGAGTAAGAAAAAAATGACCCATCGTACTGAAAGAAGTTTCATCGTACTGAAAGGATGCTCGACTAGGAGGCACTCGTAGAGAGAGAGAGAGAGGGTATTCAAGCACCGAGGAAGTACAACATCTTTGAAACTGCGAAACCAGTTTGAGCTGTCGCCCCCCTATCGGCTGCGACAACCCAAAACCGAAGGCTGGTCGTTGGCACAGTCAATTGGACATCAGAACGCACCCAGGGTCGGGGGGGGAGATGGAAGAGCGCTCGCAGGCGGCGCAGACCAGTCAGCAGACTCGGAGATGCTCAGCGGTGCGGCAGCAACAACGCCGGCACGGCATGCTTTTCGGTTACGGAGTGTCGGTTTGCGTTCAGTTTCCGCAGGATTCCAGTGAATCCGACTTGGGTCCCTAATGCCAGGCTCATGGTTGAATGATGGTTCCCTCGTGAACACCCTGAAGAATTTAAATGACTAATCAGAGCGGTTGTATTTCGTGTTCGGGCGGTTCGGGCGGTTGAGTATCTGTGTCGGCACCCCCAGCCGCGGCTGCCGCACCAGGATTTCCGGGCCAACCGCCGCACCGCTGATTACTATGTGACCGCACCGTTGGACCCCCTCTTCTACTTAATTTTCCACGTTTAGAAAGGAAAGATCCGATAGATACCTAACGTTTTACTTCGTTCGGTTTAATTCTCAGAATCTCAGAACGGCACTTTTGGCCCACTTTTTGACAGCTCAGGTCCTCAGGAACCTTCGCCCCACCTACTTGCACAGGACCACAAGTTCTGACAATGCGCTGGACACCCTTGCTACTCCTGGTCTTGCTCCACGCCGTCGCTCCAGCATGTGTGCAGCAGACAATTCATGTTTTACCCATTGGGTTGTCTTTGGCTCCTGGCAGCCTTGGCGGGACTTTGAAAATTGTCGCGTCTGATAATGAAGAGGTGCGTCTTCAAGCCTGGGTCTGTTCGAAACGAGACAATATTGTTCTTTCGGTGTTTTCCACAGCTCATTAACCCCCAGTTCCCTGCCAGGTCACACTTTGCGCTGGTTCCGGTGTGTCTTTGAGCTCGTCTCAGTTCTTTGGGGACAGGGACATTACTTTCACCCTGCCTGCTCCGGGATTGTTTTCTCTTGGGATCACTGCTAAATTCGCAAATTGTCCTCCAGCTACCACCAAGGTGTCAATCTGGGCCGACCCTGCTGCTTCCTCGACGGTCGGGGTCGAGCTTAATTGTACGAACCGCCTTACAGCGACTGTGGGGTCGCAGGGTACCGGGAACCGTGCTGTGGCCAAGATAGTGTCAGTTGTCAACAATACCAGTGAGCTGTAGTCACCGGGCTGCTACTCCGCCACTGACAACTTGCGCTGGTGCAGGCTGTGGCGCCGGCCCCGACAACTACTCGGGATTGGCATCCGAAGGGGCGTTTCCCTTTGGATACCTGGCAACCTCTTCACAAGGACAGTGCCGCTGCTCCACAAGCGTTTGTGCCGCCAATAATCGCGGACCATGCGTTGGCACAGACGCTTCTGTGCACTGCTCGTGTGCGAACCCGCACCACCAAGGAGATGGGATCAACTGCCAGGGTACGTGCATGTGATATTCACAGTGCATGGACTGCTTCCATGTACTGACTCCACCATCACAGTGGTCTACGAGCCTGTCCAAGTGGGTGTTGCGCCAAAGCCCCAGGTTGTTGAATTCTTGTCACGACTCCAGTAGCTCCACACTGACACAGCGCTCAAACTACTACGTGCTGAGACAGCCCTGCCTGACTAGCCTGAGCTCGTACTCACTCTCACTAGTCAGACACCCTCACAGCTCATCGGCCTCAGGCTAGTACTCACACTCGCTGACAGCTAACAGCCTCGTCCGTGGATGCTTCACCCTATTGTGCGGCCCATCGTGGGACGTTCGAAAGTATCGAGGGATGGTGTGCTCAATGGCAGCAACTAGGTGACTGGCTCCAGGTGACTCGAAGCAACCGTGACTCTAAGTGCTCAGTCTCTGTTCTTCTGCTTCCCCCTCCTGTTGAAGTTGGCGTCAAATTGGCTCCGAGTAGTTGATTAGTTTTACGCTTTTCTTACAGCAGTGTGCACCCTGGCCCTTACCTTGCACTGCCAGGCTGACCTGACCACGCCCACTTGGATTGGGAAGATGGCTATAAAGGTAATCGTCGCTGTCCGACACTACTCGTATCTATTTCGTCACTGGAGTTGGTCATCAACCAGTCGTCTCCATCACCCACCCGCTCTCCACTCACTCACCATCCGCACCAGGGAGGGTCTGTTAGTATTTCATGGTCTGTCATGTTTGTGATAGTACCGAGTGATGATTAGAGCGGAGAGAGGTGCTTGGGACAAGGAAAACACACAAACAATCTCAAACGACTAATACGTGACCTTCAGGCCCGCGGACCGAACCCACAATGGCTGACATCGTTCAAACTTCAGTACAGCAACAGCACCACTGGTTTTGTGGACCTCGCAACTCTTACTGGACCCGTCAACGCTGTGGATCCTGTGGAACATGTAAGTTGAATCGTATCCAGTGTACAGTACGCCTCGCTCTGCCTTTTTTCTCGATTAGGATTGCTGCGGTAGAGACCCCACAAGTGTGAAGACAGGATGCCTTTTACTGTGGTGCAGGCGTCCACTGGCAGTACTGCCAGACAAAAAAACATGTTACTGATCATGCCAGTGTGTACTCAATACAATGTGTGTGTGCGCGCGCGCAAGAGTCCTGAAATACTAACACTTTTTTTTGCATAATTTTCTGACTTGGGCTTTTGCAGGTGTTTTCACCTGTTGTTGCTCAATACTGGCGAATCCTGGTCCTGGCCTACAGTGGTCACCCATCTTGTCGAATTGAGCTGTACACCTACTCACGTGAGTCACCCTTGAGTGAGCCCGGCTGCAGCTCGTGACAGAGAGTGTAGTGAGTCAGTCAGTCATGTGAGTGAGTCATGTGGGTCATGTGAGTGAGTGAGTCATGTGGGTCATCCTCGTGACTCACATGACATGACCCGCTGACTCATTGGTGAGTCATATCCCGATTCGCCCTCAGAACCGTTTTTTTGAGGGCTTCGACTCGGACACCAACACCCGACCTTGCAGATAGTTTGGCGAACACTCCTGTTGGCGTCGGTCAATCACCGAAGCCTGCGGTGAGAATTCATGCATTTTTCCTGTGGCTTTGATACTCGAGCATATGATCTGTCTTTGTTCTCTTTTCCATGGGCTTGCACCTTCAATTACAGTACAAGATTACAATTACAATTACAGATCACACCCGCACTGCCAGAGGTGGATTGCCACAGTGATGCAGTGACAGTGACCTAAAGTGGCATACAGTGACACACACTCACACTCAGTGACTTACAGACACAGTGACACACGGTGACACGGTGACATACACTGACACACCGTGACACGCAGTGACACAGTGGCACACATCCCCCTGACACACATGACACAGTGGCACACACAGTGACACACTGACGAACGACACACCATGTCGTTGGCACCATTGTCACAGTGACTTGACATTGACATTGACACAACAGCTCACGGCGCAATCACAACATGCTGACATGCCTGCAAACAAGGGGTACTTGACCCAGGATGGGTGGGGGTCCTTGACCGGCGCCAACAACGAGTGGATCCAGGTAGTGTAGAACGCCACGGCAAATACAGTTGCCTATTCTCAGTCATATCGTACTTACAATTGTGAGCGCGTTGTTATTCAATCCTAAACAACTTATCCAATCCTAATCAGTTCGAGACCGCACAGTAATGAAAAAAGCCTCGCATGGCACATGCGAAGCATCGGGAGGGCTAAATCTTCTAGTCTCAATATAATTTATTGTAATAAAACAACACAACGGGGACCGGAGGAGCCGCCCCTCTCGCCCCCCCCCCCTCCCACCTTCCCCGAAGGGAAGCAGGGGCGAGGTCTGTTAACTCTCTCTCTCTCTCTCT
>QUTJ01031696.1:0-15274 GCA_003573635.1 Goniomonas avonlea | reverse complement strand
CAGGCCCATTTCGCGCATCCAACGCAACCTCCCCCTTGATCCGCCGTTGCAAGCTTGACTTCGAGACCCMGTAGAGTCTTGCTGCAGCACGGACACTTGAACCGCGCTCAACAGCGTTGAGTGCAAGCTCTGTGAGCCGCACTCGCTCAGAATACGGATGCAAGGCCTTGGCCTTCTTCGGCGCGCGCGSGCGGGAAAGGCGAGTTTCCATTTTGTCCCGGAACTGCTAGCGTCCCGAAACTGATAGCACCACGGTACTGAAGTTAAATCCTGACAAAATGGGCGGAGTCCTGGGCGGAGTGGTCTAGGCATAGGGGTAAGTATCGGGCCGGGGGGGGGCGTCGCCCCGACCCGGAAGCTCTCTCGCTTCGTGTTCTCTTTTCTCCTCTCCCAGCTGTGGAGCAGCATAACGGGGCGCCGGCCTCATTCTGGTCTCTGTCTGGCTATCTCTGGTCTGACTCGTTTTGCCCTGTTCTCGTGTACCATCTGCGGAGCAGCCTAACGGGGCAAGGGCCTCATCCTGGTCTCGGTTGGGTGTTTCTTTGTCTTGTCGCCTTTGTGTGTCTTTGTCTCCGTTAGCCTTGTGGTGTTCTCCCTGTCGCATTTCTTGTTCTTGTCCGGGCCCACTTACGTCTCCTTGCCACTCGCGCACGTGGGCGTGGGCGTCCACCGCACTGCCACTGTTTGGTTTCCTTGACGACGGCGTCTACCACACTGCCATTTGCTGGCATGTACTTTGCACGATGGCGCCTGTACTGCTTTGCCACCCGTTGGTTTACCTTCTCATTCTAGTCTTTCTCTCGACCTATAAACTTGAAATTCAATATATTAAATATTAATTGACGCGGCGGGACGCGCGGGGTCACACTTCCAGTGGGCCGTGGCCAGGACAGCTGAGGTGTTACCTTCAGCGTGGTGCTCTCTGGTTCGGGAGTACCACATTAGATCTCATGCTGGGCAATAGTTACCAGCAAACCCACGGGGTTGCGGTGGCTTGTAATTTTCTCGTGTCGGTGCTTGCACCGGACGACACTGGGTTAGGGTTTAGCCCGACATTGTACATGTGTGCCTTTATGTCAAACAAACAAACGTTAAACAAAAAACATATATTGACTTTCGCACACAGTTCCTGGTACCTCATCAAAACCTCGCGTGGCACACGACCGCGTAACGTGTGGTACGTGCCTCGGGTCTCCCGATCTAGTATCTCGCCCGCCGGCGTTCCTATATGGACCGGTGTGCTGGTGTTGAATAAATTTGATTTGATTTGATTTGACAAAATGGAATGCGAGTGTGTGTGTGTGTGAGAGAGAGAGAGACTCCGAGTCTGAGAGGATTCAAGCCATTGAGAGAGAGAGAGAGAGAGAGAGAGAGAGAGAGGATTCGAGCCATTCAGGAACCGCTGAGCGGCCACAGACCGAGAGAGAGAGAGTTTATTCAAGCATCCTGGAAACCGCGGAGCGGCCAACAATCACACCTTTCGGAGGATTGGTCCAAGTGCAACACCCACCCAGAAAGAGAGAGATCATTAAAATACCGAGGAACTGCATAGCAGCCACAGATCCGTAGATCCGCCTCGGTAGAGAGATCAAGACAAACAGAGTGTTGCTTCAGAGAGAGAGAGAGAGAGAGAGAGAGAGAGAGGATTCAAGCCAGGAACCGCTGAGCGGCCACAGACCCGTGAGGGCCTGCTGTGTGTGAGAGAGAGAGAGAGAGAGAGAGTCAGAGTGTGTGTGTGTGTGAGAGAGAGTGAGAGAGCATTCAAACCACCTGGGAACTACAGAGTAGCCACAGGCAAAAAAAAACGGACTTCCATGGAGCCAGTGAATTACTTGCCTTTGAAAGAACTGGGTGTGCTTTCAGCTGAAGTCGCGCACGCAATCGGACACATGTGGCACATACGGAATAACAAGTTGGAAGACAATACATTAATTGAGGCAGATCTATGCCTCAGCTGTCAGGAATTGGCATGGAGACACCCATGGTGCCCATCGTGTGCGATCTTCTTGTGTCCAGTACTCTACACCTCGTGCAGCTCAGAGAGCATCGGAATTGAAGCGGACGTCATGAAAGCCTTGGCATGATTGCGGCGGCGAATGACAATAACAACAGCCACCAAAGCAACGCCGACAGCGGCCGCTGGAGCACATGGTGAGTGGTGGTCACATTCACGGCATGCGGCACAGCAGCCAATGCAAGCGAGAGACGCAAAGAGACACACACGCACCAGCTACTGAAAACACGGTCAGGACGACTGGTGAAATGGAGAAAGGCTGGTCATCGGTGGTATCCGCAGCATCCGTGTTGAAATCCGCCTGCAAGATAACAAGTCAGGAGTGCGCTGCATCGCGTCTCAGAGACTCACTTGTCCAGTGCTCGACTGACCGCAAGCGAACGTGCCCTGAACTGCCCCGCTGAACCCGGAAAAGAGAGCGGAGTTCGCCATGCACATGGTGCCGCCACCACGGGAGAACTGGGTGGTATCGCGGTTGATGTCACCGATGCAGGCGGTGTTGCCACCGTCTGTGACAACGGCCCACTTGCTGTGGTCTTGGTTCTCAGTCCAAGTGGTCCCAAGCACTGAGAGGGACGAGACATCGAGAACAGTGTAGGAAGCGCCGTTGGAAGTGCATTGTGATGGGATGCGCGAGGGCTGGTTCTGCCAAGTGTCGACCTGAAGGCCGCTTTGGAGAGTAGGTGCGACGAGCCCCATGTACAAGTCTTGGTTCCATGAAGAGCTCTTGACCATGTATGTGAGCGACTGTCCGGCAAGGGTGCTAATGGAGGCAACGTTGCTCCCCTGTTGGCTACCACCGAGGCTGCCACTGATAATGCCAGAGATGCTGCCAATCCCGGAGGTTTGACCCAAGGCAGAGTCGTAAACGGCGGGATCGGTGTAAGCCCAATTGCCAGCCACTTGGTTGAGGGTGGACACAGACGCACTAATGCAAAGCATGCTCTGACCAAAGTCGTAGAGGTTCGAAGACATGCTGTAGCCGTCCGCAAGAGGCGGGGGCCATTTCGGGCACGAATGCACAAGGTAGAAACCGGAGGTACTGTCAAGAGCCATCACTCCCTTGGTGTGACCGTTGTTATACATGGTTGTGGTGCTGTCTGCTGGCTCATCGTTGTACCTGAGAGACAGTCAGTTTTCAACAGACGGGAGAATGGGGACGAACATGACATAGGTGGTCGCCTGTTGATTATAAATCTGCTCCAGGGTATTGTAAATAACACCACCATAAGTGCTGCGAAGATCATGGGGGCTCTGGGTCCAGCCGGAGCCGGAGGCAGAGGTCATGAAGGCGTACTCGGCGCTGTTTGGCAGCTGCAAAGGATTAGAAAAAGAAAGGTGGCAGCTCGACCAGAATCGCCCACCTTATAAGCTGACCACCAGTCAACAGGGTTTCCGGAATCGTCCAGACAGGAGACGCCTTGAGCAGCAGCATAGCTCAGCACGGTGAAGCAAACACAGAGTCTCAGTGCGAGCTGCATGTTGCCCGAGTTTTCCCGCCTCTGGATAAGGCACCTCGTTTTGGCACCCCGGATGACCCACTTGACGGAAGCAGCGCCCTAACGCCCCTTCAATTGCCGTTTCGTTAATTCCGTATGCGCACGAAGGACGATATTGTTTCTTCAGGTCATCGGATAGAGTCAGTCCCCCAGAAGCTCGTAACGGGCGCTTCGAGGCAGCTGCAGGTCCACGGCTGTTCCTGCCGCCCCAAGTCTCCTTTGGCCTCTTCCCGGAAATCGCGGCTCCTCTTCATCTTTTACAATGCACAAATATCGGTTGATTGCCAAGAAGGGCGAGGGCACCTTCTCTGAGGTCCTCAAGGCCCAGGCCATCAAGAGCGGGAAAATGGTGGCTATCAAGTGTATGAAGAGCCATTTCGAGAGTGAGGAGCAAGTGAACAACCTTCGTGAAATCCAGGCGTTGCGTCGGCTGTCTCCCCACCCGAACATTATCAAGCTCCTGGAAGTGTTGTAGTATGTCTCTCGAAATTCCGTTTGCGGCAACTGACATTAGTTTCAGCGACCAGCCTACTGGTCGACTTGCTCTCGTGTTTGAGCTCATGGACATGAACATCTATGAGCTTATTCGTGGTCGAAGGCAGTATCTGCCAGAGGCTCGGATTAAAATGTACATGTATCAGCTCATCAAAAGCATGGACCACATGCACCGCAACGGTATCTTTCACCGAGACATCAAGCCTGAGAACATCCTGATCACCGATGATGTTCTGAAACTTGCCGATTTTGGTTCTTGTCGCGGAATCTACTCAAAACAGCCGTACACAGAGTACATTTCGACCCGCTGGTGCGTATTTTTTGGGGGTTGTTTTTGGTGTTTTGACACTCCTCCACAGGTATCGAGCACCAGAGTGTTTATTGACTGATGGTTACTACAACTACAAAATGGACATGTGGGGCGTTGGATGCGTGTTTTTTGAAATTGTCAGCCTCTACCCGTTGTTTCCTGGAACAAATGAGGCCGACCAAATCCAAAAGATCCATAACATTCTTGGGACTCCGGGGCAGGCTATTTTGGACCGTTTCAAGCGGTAAGTTTCCCTGCATCCCTGTTCAACCTTTTGAACGCAATCGCCAGGCATGCGACGCATATTGACTTCAACTTTGCGCACAAGGAGGGCACTGGTGTTACCAAGCTCATTCCGCACGCTTCACAAGAGTGAGTGTCCCCTCTTGACGATCTTCCGAGAGATTTATCGTCACAATTCCCGGGCACTTACGACGAAATCAGGTGTATTGAGTTGATCATCAAGTTGTTGGAGTACAATCCTGAAGATCGGCTGTCGGCACGGCAGGCGTTGCGACACCCGTATTTCCGTGACATGCGCGACTCCGAGAAGCGCAGCAAACGGGTCTCACCACGCGAGTCACCAGTCGCTTCGGTACCTGATGGTGGCACTCGTAGCAGCGCAGGAAGCAGCACGAAGGTCAGTCCCTAACCACTTTCGGCCGCGTGCTGACCAACACCACAGGGATCCATCATGTCTCGCTCCGCTGTCCAAGCAGTGACGGGCAAGCCTGAAGACGACCACCATGATGGGAAGAAGAAAGCGGCAGAGCCAGCAAAGCACGGCAGCAGTCACAACGGCGGGGGTCCCGGGCATGCGCTTCCCTCCATCCCCAACCACCGCAAAGAGTACGGCAAGGACGCTCACAGTACCGACCATGCAGCGAGTCTGCCCGGGGCAAGTCACCACGGACATCACTCCGAGAGCGGTCATCATAACTTTGATGTGCGTTTTGCATGGTTTGCAGTGGTTTGAAGTCTTGTTCGCAAGCAGGATAGTTTTACGATGTTGTTGAAGAGACCCCAGCTTGTGACTGCATCCCTGTGGTGCAACCAGCAAACTCCGGCTCATGGATAACACGGCCGTGTTCTCCAGGTGGCTGCTCAATCATTCCCGGACATCAAACCGTCTCTGCGAATGCCGCAGCTGATGGCAGAGTCCAAGCAGAGCACATTCCGATCGTACAAGACCTACAACAAGAAGCACCACTATCACAGGTTTGTTTCTTGACTTGATCTTGAAATCCAGACGTTCTTGCCCTTGAGTTGGGGGGGGGGGCAGATTGCGCATAGTCTGTGCCTGGGTGGCTGGCAGTCCTCGTGCAGACACACACACAGAGAACGAGTGAGCAGACTGCAAGGAGCGCCGCTAGAGACACACGCGCGCGTGCGCGCACACACACACAGAGCACACTGCTGCCAGACACACAGAGAGTGAGAGAGCGAGCAGACTGCTGCCAGCGTACACACAGAGAGTGAGTGTCGCTCGTCGGCTCGCAGTTCGCTCAAGATGCCCGTGTGGGAAAGCGTGCGCGCCTGTGCTCCCCCGCGCCCCTTTCCCTCTGCCGCCCTCTCTCTTGTCCTGAGAACATCGTTGTTTTGGCGTGTGTCTGCTGGTCAATGGGAGGAGGGAAGAGAGAGGATTCAAGCCATCCAGGAACCACTGAGCGGCCACAGACCCCGGAGACTCTCTCTTCTAGTCCTTCCACTCCAGCCTCAGGCTCGCTCAACACACTCTCACACAGTGGGAGAATCGTCTCTCTGCTGTCGCCCTGTCCCCGCCTCAGTCTTGCTGCCTGTTCCTCTCTCACGTCCTCTCACCTTGCTCCTCTCGCCTCCTCTCACCTCCTCTCTCGCGTCCGCCTCTCGCCTTGACGTCCTCACCTTGTTCCTCTCTCGTCCTCTCACCTTGCTCCTCTCTCGCATCCGCCTCTCACCTTGTTCCTCTCTCGCGTCCTCTCACCTTGCTCCTCTCTCGCGTCCGCCTCTCACCTTGCGCCTGCAGCGGCAACCGTAAGAAGGAAAACACCTCCTCCCGCCTTGCCGACGCTTACTCGGGTGCTTCAGCCTCCTCCCAGTACCCACAAGCAGGTCGTCGTGCCGGTGGGCTGCCTAATGCTGGTAATAAGGTTATCCCGCCCCTCGGTTCTGTACGACGGCAGTAGATAGGAAGCTACATGTACAACTGTATCGATGCAAAATGGTGTCGGCCCATGCGGGCGTGCGGGCGGCGCGATAGACTGAGAGGCGCTGCTACACAATGTGTGGCGGGTCCGTGGTTGGAAGGCCGTGGGTGATGACATACATCCTTTGGCATGTACTCTCGCCAGTCGTGGAGGCTGTGGTGTGATTTGGCGTTGCGGTTTCAAGCGACTGGGGGTGACTTGGACCTTGGGCGGACGGTCGTGTGGCTGTTTTGTGGTCAGAGCCGACCTCTCATATACTTTCGAACTTATACCGGAATAAAAAAAACTTTTCGGCACTGGTGAAGTGCATGTTTGCAGTTCTGAATGCACAGCCTTTCTTTGCAACACTGGCAAGGTTTTACTTGCCCCACAAAAGAAATGACAAATAATCAAACGAAATCTTGCAGCCAGATCAAATTAAATAATGGCTTGACTCGCTTTGACCGCTGGGTCAGACCGTGTCAGTGTCAAGTCTCCAACCTTATCCTCATCAGATCATGCCTGGGCTCGTGATTACGAAAGTTAGGGCCTCCAACCAAAAGTGAGAGGAAGCAAGCCTTTGGGCTTGTGAATGGACGCTAACGAGCCTCAAATGAACGAGGATGATGAGTTCGCCGTCGGTGAGCCTGCCTTTGTGGTGCTGTGCTGTTGCTACTGTTCCCAGAAAAAATATGTTTGGGTTGTTTGTTGAGGCGACGTGCAGGTCGGGTTGTTTGGGCCAAGTTGCGTGGTTTCCCGCCTTGGCCAGCACAGGTGTGCAAAGGCCATAACTCTGATATCTCTCCGAATCCGTTCTGAAGCCTGACCAGATTGCCGATGAGAGTCGTGCAAATGAGGAGGCAAGGAGGCAAAAGTCGCCTGGGAAGTTCCTTGTGCAATTTTTTGGCACCGGCGAATTGTAGGCTGTTTCCCGCGCTTGTAGAGTTTCGTTTGGCTGATCTTGAACCCCAGTGCATGGGTTCTGCCTTCCCATTGCTCATCATGGGCGTCTAAACGCCCCGTTGCAACTGGGACAGCTTCGTATACCCAGGCGTTGAAACAAGCTCGGGCTTTTCTGCGGTGAGATGCTTCCCAAGATGACCCGCAGATGGGCTGATGAATCCCGTTTAGTGCCGCAGAGAAAGGCGAGGTTATTGATCTGGCATCATCATGTGTTCCAGATGTCGTCATGGACGGTGACGATGAGACAGGTGCCCTGTCTCGGTGGTTAATCGGCTGCTCACAACGTATCAGAGGATGATGAAGCTCCAGTGCCATTGCCACAATGTGCAACGTGTCAGAGTAGCGACTCGGCCGTTGATCTTATTTCTTGCCGAAAATGCTCAAGCTCGTATCATATGCACTGCTTGAGCCCACCACTCGACAAAGTCAAAGTTCCAAGGCGATGGTTGTGTGATCCTTGTACCAAGGACACCGAGGGTGTCGGCAGTGGTAGGCTTGCATGATTATCTTGACCGGTGCTGACGCTGTGGCGAAGATGAGGAAATGGATGAGGTTGATGAAGACGAGGTTGATGAAGACCGAGATGATGGTAGCGGCCCAGATGAAGGTGACGAGTCAGCCGCCGACGCCCGCTGTGTCGTGTGCGAGTTCGACGGCAACGACGCGTCCATGCTTTTGTGCGACGGATGTGATCAGGGATATCATCTGTATTGTTTGGACCCCCCCTTAAAGAACGTTCCCAAGGGCGAATGGTTCTGCCCCGAATGCGTACCCAAGTTTGAGGCCGCCCAGCCTGTCATACCGCGAGGTACGTGCTCTTTAGCCATCCATGTGTCCCCTCCACGCTCACGATGCCGGTGACACTTCAACCCTATTCCGAACATTGAGGGATATCTGCATGTGGCGGGATCCTCACGACCATATCCCCAGGCCAAAAGAAGAAGAGTAATGGAAAGAAGGGCAAGAAAAGTGGCAGCGATGAGAGCGGTGATGACAGTGACGTATTCGAAGCTGATGTTGCTCGCGCTCGTGCTCAGCGCGCAGAAAATCCTGTGGAAAAGGTGGGTGGCTGTAGAGAGCAAACACGTGGTTGCTGAATGAGATGCTGCCTCTTGGCAAGAGTTATGAACAGAGGAAGCGTATGCTGAGAGCAACTACCGGTGGCTGGTCCTTGGTATCTTCGCCGATGCCAGTGCCGATCACCCACGGTTTGTCGATTTTGCCCAAGAGTGGCGCAATGGGCCGAATCAGCACCTGCCGTGTCATATTTCCCCAGTAGAATGCTCTTACCTCTGAGCAGAGTCTTTGCCATTTTTGGAGGGACCTCTGGGCAGGTTCTCGTCGGGATTTTTCTGATGAAATGAAAAGAGGGCGATGATGGCTGACCTCTTGAGCGAGCAGATTCTGGGCAAGCGAGTCGAAGAGAGGGACGACGGCAGTGTGGAAATGTTCTTGGTCAAATGGCGTGACAGGTACGAAGGCCCGAGATTTTCGATTCTGTTCCATCCTTTTGGCTTGATCCTTATCTGTTCCCGCGACCAGAATGACCCTGTGTTTGACCCTTAAGAGAGCCTCGAATCAGTGTGATTCGAGTGTGTGTCTGTGTGAGACGCGGTGTGGGCGGGGAGCCCACACCAGTGTCGGTCCCATGCGTCTCAGTCTGTTGAGGAGACTAGGTCATACAGAGACCGGTAGATCCATATTGCCAGAGCACGGATGCCATTAAGACAAGTGCGAGATTTAAGACAAGTGCGCTTTCCCTCCGCTGTGGCTTCCCGATACGACTCGACCCGTGTCACACCTCTGCCAGGCCGTACCGCCACGCTTACACTGTGTGTGCCAGGTCGTACCGCCACGCTTCCTGGGTATCGGCTGATGAAGTCGACATCGATTCTGGAATGTTGCGGCGGTTTATGCGTGAGGAGGACGAGAAGGCTGACGACAAAGAAGCCACCGCCGCTATTGCTAACGGGATATACTTTGATGAGAGTTTCTCGCAGGTGAGTCGCAAGCGCTCACGCTCTCGCTGCATAATATCCACTAGGCCAGTTGCCGAAATATTTTATTTCAATCTCTTGATGTTTCGGTTGGTTCCGTTCTGTCTGTTTGTTGAGTGAGTTCTGTCTGTTTGTTGAGTGAGCCCGAGTGAACGGTTGTTCGTGTGCACTCCTCCGACTCCGTTCTTTGTCCAGGTTGAGCGCGTGATATGCTACCGCGAGAACAAGGACAAGAACGGCATCCAGGCCCAGGTTTTGGTCAAGTGGCGCGGGCTGCCATATAGCGACGTGACCTGGGAGAAAGTGAGTGTGCACTTGACCTGGCTCGATGCATTTTGGAATCAACAAGCGATACAACGCGGATGGCGTTGTCTGCGGATTGTCCCTTGTGTGTGACGACTTTGCTGTTGTCGTGTTGGCGGCGGCGGCGGCAGTGTGGGTGGCAGTGCCTGGTGCAGTGGTCCCTTGTCCTGCAGTGATGGGTTTTAGTGGCGGAGCCCGGTGTCGTGGACCCTGAAGGTTACGGTTTTGGTGGTGGTGTTTGGTGAAGGGTGCCTTCTGGCCCCTGCGCCGGTGTAGGTTTTGGTGATGGTGGTGAGAGTTTGGCATGGACGGGTATAGGTGCCTGGTGATTGCCAGAGAGTTGGAGGTAATGTAGTGTTCGCGATCTTGTCACACGCATGGCGATTGTTGTCAATTCCAAATCCCGCATCCTTCCCCTCCGAATATGTTTGTTCCCAGTGGTTTGTCGGCTAAGAGCAGAGAACGGAAAGCAGCGGTCAGCTGTGCGAGCAGTGCTGTGATTAGAGCAGCGAGGCTGTGCGACCCAGCCAATGCCCACCCGCGTGTCGCAGATCGACCAGCTCGAGGACGACCTGGCAATTGGGCGGCATTTTCGCCTTTCCCTTGAGCTGGAGCACGGCGGCCCTCCGCAGTCGCGTCGCCAGCGCCCTTTCAGTACGGCAAAGACGCGGTCGACGTACAAAGGTGGCAACGTGCTCAGACCGTACCAACTCGAGGGCGTCAACTGGCTGCTGTCATGCTGGTGTGACAACCGCAGCTCCCTCCTTGGCGACGAGATGGGGTTGGGCAAGACTGTCCAGGTACCTAAATTTCCTCACACAGCACTTTCAGGAACGTCACACAAAATCCCTGCGTCAAAATCGTTTTTTTGTCACGAGGACAAAGCAAAATAAAAAAACACGTGGCATGCCCCTGAATTCGTCGCGTGCGGCTTCTTGCAGTAATAGAGTGTGTCGTGTCGAGGGTCGAATTTCAACAGCTTCGTTGAATTCAGGAGCACTTGCCGTTGGCGTTGTTTTCCTACATGCTTGCCCCGCTCTCATTCACTTGGCTAACGCTGGCCCCCACACAGTCTATGGCCTTCCTGGAGTGCCTCCGCACTATTTACCGAGTCCCTGGACCGTTCCTTGTCGTGGCGCCGCTGTCCACACTCAACCAATGGGCCAGAGAAGCGGAGGCCTGGACCGACATGCATTTTGTGTTGTACCATGGGAATGCGCAATGCCGCGAGGTCATTCGGCGGTTCGAGTTTCCATTACTGGATCTGCATGGGAAAAGAGTCCCCGGCAAGGTAAGCGGTTGGGGGCGTTAAATAGGGCATCCGCGGAGGTGCAGTTATTTGGGAGAGCAGAGGGAGGGCGGGGGGCCACGGAGTGAGGGGGCGGAGAAGACGCAGCGTGGGGGAGCAGAGAGAGTGGGCGCAGAGGAGCAGACAGTGGAGCGCCCACACAGGAATCAGACGCTCGGGCATGCATGGACCACGTAATCAAGCGCACGCCAAGATTGCTCAGACACAACCCGCACACGTCGCTTGTTTTCTGGCGTACCACCTGTGCCGCTAGCTTTCATTTTCTTCAGGATCGAGATGTGCAGGGCAAATGAGGTGCTGCTCGTTGCACCGCATTTTTTGTATCCTGTCGCGCAAAACATATTTTATTCTCCCTGAAACTGCCTTTGGGTGGCAATTTAGGTGACCAGTAGCGCATAGTCGGGGGCACGAGCCCACTCACTTCGCTGAACTTGGGATAGAAAGAGGGCGATATCTTGTGCAACACCCCACTGTTGGGAGGTTCTTTCCTGCCGAAATCCTCACATCCGAGATGACAACATGTATCTACGCCATTAACCTTTAGATTTTCACAGCCGAGAGTGAGAGGACGGGGGGGACGGAGTGCCTGTTTGTCTGTCTGTCTGCGTGTGTGGGTGTGTGGGTGTGTGCTGGCTGTCTGTATCTGTGTGCGCGCGTGCGTGTGTGTCCCTGACACGCGCTTCGTCAGAACAAGTTTCATGGCATCATTTGCAGCTACGAGACCCTTCTCACTGACCGGGCTCACCTCACAAAAATCGCTTGGAAGGTACTGCTTGTTCAAGGCAACAGCCTCTTGCACGTGTCGGGTCTGTATCCGTGGAGTGACCGTCCGTGTCTAGCCGACTTCCTCCCACTCCGCATCCCTCCCCACTCCTCCCACTCCGCATCCCCTCTCCGCTTCCCCTCTCCGCATCCCCTCTCCGCATCCCCTCTCCGCTTCCCCTCTCCGCATCCGATGTGGAGGAGTGGGGAGAAATGCGGAGTGGATGTGGAGTGGAGGATGCGGAGGAGTGGAGGGATGCGGAGGGATGCGGAGTGGGGAGGAATGCGGAGAGGGGATGTGGAGAGGGGAAGCGGAGAGGCCTCCGCATCCCTCCCCACTCCGCATCCCTCCGCATCCCTCCCCACTCCGCATCCCTCCGCATCCCTCCCCACTCCGCATCCCTCCGCATCCCTCCCCACTCCTCCGCATCTCCACTCCGCATCCACTCCGCATTTCTCCCCACTCCTCCACATCCCTCCGCATCCCTCCCCACTCCGCACGCATTCCCTCCGCATCGCTCCCCCGAACTCCAACGATGACATTGACCACAGGCTGCTGTAATTGACGAGGCTCATCGTCTCAAGAACCGTGATGCCAAGGTGTACGACGTTGTGGACAACCTCAAGTGTGAGCACCACGTGCTCCTCTCTGGGACGCCTCTGCAAAACAATGTCGAGGTGCACAAAAAATCGCCGTGGATTTGGGTGGTCTGGTGAAAACAAGCAGCGACAATCACCCGTTGATTACTGCTCCATGTCTCACACCCCGTTTCCCTCCGGCATTTGACTCGGTGGCGCTTTGGCCAGTGATCCATACCGGACAAGTACCTCGTTGGTTGAGTTCTTTGTCTGATTGAGAACCTAAACTTTCTGGTCAATAGCACCAAACAGGCATTCAAACCAGACTGGCCGCAGACAGGCACACGCACACACCGATGACACAGCCAGTGCACACCTTGTCCTCCATGCCGCCGGGCAAGAGGGAGGATGTGGTGGCGTGCCAACGCGACCTGCAATTTTATAATTCTGCTCTCCACTGCAGGAACTGTTCACGTTAATGACCGTCATCGACAAAAAGTTATTTCGTGACAAGGACGAGTTCATGGCGAAGTATGGCACCCTCGATTCGGACCAGGCGAAATCAGACCAGGCAAGTATATTTTTTACTGCGCCACATTTTAGTCTGTGCGATACCTGGAGTTTCTTGACTGTCGCGTTTCGTGTTTTCGCTGTGCTGTGTTGGGCAAGGAAGCAACAGCTATGTATCCATTTGACAACTCTGCGGGGGACAGGGGGCGGGCAGAGTTGAGAAGGATATCATCCGTATCAAAGCAAGCTCAGAGACAGAGAGAGAAGACAGAGAGATCATCCGAGAAGACAGAGAGATCATCCGTCTCAAGGCACAGCTCTGGCAACACGTGGAAGGAGGGCTGTTGCTTGCACGCACTCGGCGATTCTGACCTAAGCGGGCAGGCGGTGAGGTTGCAAGACGACCTGAAGCCCTACTTGCTGAGGCGGTACAAGGAGCACGTTGAAACGTCCATTCCTCCTAAGGAGGAGACCCTCGTCACCGTTGAGATCACGCAGACACAGAAACAGTATTACAGAGCGATAATGGAACGGAATCGGCAGTTTTTGGCCGCGAACAAGGGCGCGTCTGCCCCGAGTCTGATGAACATTATGATCGAGCTGCGGAAGGTGTGCAACCACCCGTTTTTGATCAAGGGCGCGCGGGACCGGCTAGAGCTGCAGGCGGAGACGGACAAGACGCCGTTGAATGATCTGTTCACACAGTGTTCGGGCAAAATGGTGTTTGTTGACAAGCTACTGACGAAGCTCTCCAACTCCTCGTCCAAGCAGCAGATCCTGGTCTTCTCGCAGATGGTGATGATGCTGGACCTGATCCAGGAGTACCTCGAGATGCGCGGCTTCAAGTACGAACGCATCGACGGGTCGGTGAGCGGCAACAACCGTCAGGCCGCTATGGATCGCTTTACCCGACCCGACTCAGATCGGTTTGTGTTCCTCCTCAGCACTCGCGCCGGGGGGCAGGGCATCAACCTCGCGACGGCCAACACCGTTCTCATCTTTGACAGCGATTGGAACCCACAGAACGACATTCAGGCCGTCAGCAGGTGCCACCGCATCGGCCAGAAGCAGCAGGTCAAAGTGTACCGGCTCGTGACTGGGAACACGTACGAAGCGTTCATGCTCCAGCGAGCCTCGCGCAAACTTGGCCTCGAGAGGGCAGTCATCGGCGGTGTGGCCAACGGCAACAAGGGGTTGGAGCGCAAAGAGATCGAGGAGCTTTTGAAAAAGGGCGCGTACTCGGTGCTCGCGTCGGACGACGAGAAGATCGCCAAGTTCTGCGCCGAAGACATCGACACCATTCTCGAGCGGTCGAAACGGGTCGTGCACGAGAACGGCAAGGATGCGCTCGGCGACACGTTCTCGAGGGCGTCGTTCACCTCGTCAAACAAGGCCGACGACGTCGCTCTTGACGACCCCGACTTCTGGGCAAAGGTGCTGCCCAACTTGCCGCTGCACCAGAAGCTCCAGCAGGTCTTGGATCGCAGTGATTTGTCCAAGGAGGCGATGCAGCGGTTGTGTATGGAGAGCCTCACTGAGATTCTGGAAGACGCGCTAAGTCGACGGTAGGGCACTCTCGACAGGGTTGTGGCAGTGCCGCATAATAATTGCTTGCACAACATTTTGAATTCTTGGGGTACTGTGCGGGTAAGGAGCGAAGAATCCGTTGTGCCAGAGCTCGACGAGACAACGGGGGACAGGCGAGTGACGGAGCTACAGGAGAGGCAGACGAAAACACTGGGTGTCAAGGTGGACCTGTGGGGTGTGACATCCAGTTCTGCCAATTTGCGGCTTGTAATGCTGTCTATAACACAGAGAGCGACTTGTAATTCTGTACAACACAGAGAGCAAGGAGACACCTCCGACAACATCGACGAGGCCGCGACTGTCGCCGTGCTCATGCAGGTATCGTGCCGACCAGAGCGTTCAGCGGTGGCCTCTCGCTGCTTCGTTTCCTTGCGAGAAACTGTTCTTTTATTGTATCGCTCGCACGCACGCACACGGAGACAATCGCTTTTTGTGAATGGTCGGGATAACCTTATCCAACCTTTAGTGATAACGATCCCCCTCACCGAGAATGAATTCATTTCACTTTGTGTCCGCGAAATCATGTGGGTGGGTGGGTGGGAAAGTATCACAAAGAGGATCATTCGCAGCGATGACACGCAGCTGTGCAGTTGATAGCATTGGTCCAAGGTTGAGCCAGGCGCGGCTCCCCGTGAGACCTGCTCTCAGGTCGAGAGGAATTGGAACTATATCGCCTGACACTGGCGCTCCGCTGCTCATACAGATACCCACTCAGTTCTCCGATTTCACTTCTGACAAGCTTCACTGAGTGTGTGTGTGTGAGGGAGAGAGAGCACAGGAC
>QUTJ01031695.1:0-15241 GCA_003573635.1 Goniomonas avonlea | reverse complement strand
TCTCTCTCTCTCTCTCTCTCTCTCTCTCTCTCTCTCTCTCTCTCTCTCTATGTCGCTCTCTCTTTCTTTCTTTCTCTGTCGCTCTCTCTCCCTCTCCCTCTCCCTCCCTCTCTTATTGTTTTGTCTGACACTGGAGGCATCTTCGGCCCAAGCCTCAGAGCACCAGGGCCGTGGTTCGTACTCGATTTGACAGGGCAATGCGTTGATGAAAAACCACTGTTTCAATCGAATAACGCTCGCCCTGTGGAGCCTACCCAAATTAAAACACAATGGCACTGTGTGCGTGAGCGAGTGTCTCTTTCGAGAAAGCGTGCACGTGTGTGACTGACTGACGGACTGGCTAGCTCCAGCGAGCGACTCACTCCCACGCCCCCCCCCCTCTCTCTCTTGTCAGTTACCACAGACATCATTGCGATCAAGTCTAAGAGCACCAGGGGTCCTCACCACCCTTGCGGTCGTGTTGGAATTGCATGATGAAGGAGCAGCCTGACTAGCTGACTTACCCCGACCCCAGCGAGCATGATCGTCCATCAACGCATTGTCTTGCCAAGAGGAGCGCGAGCCAAGACAGTGACCGCAAGGGCATTGAGGAACCCTGGCGATGTGAGGCTTGGGTCTCGATGATGCCTCTGGTGATCGACGAGGCTATTGCGATTGCTGTTGGAGCGGCTCGCCGCGGCTCGCCGCTGTCGCAAGAAGAATGGAATTTGAGTGTAGGTCATTGCAGCGTGCGCGCAGGTTGAGAGCATGAGAGGGAGAGGACGGGAGGGGGCACATCTAAAAGGATTTGATGACAGTAGGATCGGAGAGCAAGCCAACGTCAGAAATTGGCTGTGTTCTTGCCCAGCAAGTCTTGACAGTTCGTGTAGCAGCTTCGCAATTTCGCTAGGAACTCCCATTGTGACAGCTCCTCCAGGTCTCGAATTTACACCAGGCGTTCTCTGCTACTGGGTCTTCCGACGTTACACCGCTCACAGTCGTGCTGATCTTGACGTTGACGTGTCTCGCCAAACGGGCGCAAGAGGATGGCACCGGTCTTTCTGAGATTGCGTCAGTCCAAGTTGGATGCCTGTGGGAGGCAGTCGTTGCAAGGCTCGAGGAAGCTTGGCCTGGGGTCGCTGAAGTCCTCCTAACGGTGCGACTAATCTGCGTGCTTTCTTTCGAGTACTCAGTGCATGCTCTCTGCGTGCTTTTTCCCCAACCTTTCTGTTTCTAGCTCTTCCTTACAGAGCGTGCTCGCGTTTCTTCCGTGCACGGCTTGCTTCCATTCCCAAGACGTCCTTGCAGAGTGTTTTCTTTCCCAAGTATCGCAATGCCATATTCGCCCAGAATCCGTTGGGTACACTTGTGTGGGGGGGGTAATTCTTCGGTGTGTGTGCGGTGAAGCTCCGCCTGTGGTGAATGTGCTTGTCTGGTGAGTGTGTGGGGGATGTGGCTATCATATCCGCAAAGGGTGAGAAATGTGCTAAGATGTGCAATGCAGGCTCTCTGGACTACTGACGGGGCCTTAGCTGTAAATGACCTGCAGCTGCTTTTCTCACCACGGGGTTGGGATGTCTCTGGGGCAGCTGTCCAAGAGATTACAGCGCTTCTGCGACCAATATTGTTTCCGATGGCTGGAGGGGTAACGACCTCTTGTTCTATTTTTGTTGTTGCCACAGTGGTATTTGGAGGGAGGGTGCTGCTGGTCGGCCAACATATCGTCGGGACAAAAGGAACAGTGTTGTGGTAGTCGGTACCTATTGCAATTGCGAAAATAGTAATGGTCTTGATGAGTTGCTACCGCGGCAAGTTGCCAGCACCAACACAGCTACACCAGACCGCGCGCCCTTTTCTGTAAGTGTTTGAGGTTTTTTGGAAGGAACTTGCGTGTTCGGGACGCCGCGTGCGGTGTTAAGGACCTAATGTGAAACATAAGACATGGGCCTTTGACCTGCCCCCCTCCGCTAACTGTCAATGCAGGAGCTGGCACTGGGCAACAAGGCACTCAGAGCTGTCCTTGGGGATCGTTTTGGCAATGTAGGTCAATACCACGTGTCTGCCCTAGAGTGGGTTTTAGAGATATCGGTAGCCTCTCCAAGCGGTTGCACAGTCCTAAGGCGCCAGCGCAGGCGCAAGCTCAGGCTCCGACCAGCACACAGGCACAGGCAGGCACAGGAGAGCAACACTCGGAAGGACGAGGGTATTGGAAGATTTGAAGCGGGAGAGGGGGGGAGATGGGGAGGAGAGGGTAGCGGGAAACGGGGGTGGTCAGACAAGCGAAGTGGATGGTAGAGGGGTTCGTGCTCGAAGACTAAGATTATTCGACAGCTACCCGTTTCAGATCCAGGAGCAACGTATGTTCTTGGCTCTGTTGGAAAGCCTGCATCAATGGGAGACCGAAGGCCCAGACAAGTATCACGACTCAGTCCCGGTGGTAGCTGGGTGCTGCTCATACAAGAGTGCGTCGGCCCGTTTTCCTTCCGTCATCTTTTCTCCCTTGCACCCTTGCACCCTTGCACTCTTGCACCCTCACACCAACTGTCTGTCCGCCCTCTCAAGGGCTCCCGCCACCTCACTTGAACTCAGATAGTCCTGCAGGACCGCTCCATCACGCTCGACTGCCCATCCCAAAAGGAAATCTCGGTCTTGCCCTCAGATTCGGATTTTTTCGCTTATTCCGACTTGGAAAATGTTTCCAGAACCAGCATAATGTAGTGGATTGCCAGCTGACTCCTCCATGCAGCGGAGAGGTTTCGATCGAAGCCTGTGCTGATGTTGGAAATACCCTTGACTCAACTTGGAGCCAAATCACCACTGACGCTGCTGCCACCTCAGTAGACCCAGATCCCGGTAAGCGTATCCGTTGTAGTGAATGTCTGGCAGGTCTAATCGCCCATCCGGTCTCTCCCACTTCAAGTGCCAGACTCACCCTTCATAACTCTCCCGTGGCTCTGACTCTCCCCTCTCGCTCGTTTTGCCACTGTCTGTCTAGTGGATACAAACGCAAATCACCAAGACCTCTACAGAACCAGTGCTCGAGGCTGTCAGCATTGAATCGCTCGCTGCTGATATCTCTCCTCCACCGTCGAGACATCATTCGTTTCGGGTGTCCGCTGAGACGGGCTTGCTCTTGCCTCGGGGGGATCCCAGAGTCGTCTGGCGTGACAATTACTCTTACGGCTGTATTGGCACGGGCAGGGTGAGTCTTTGGTTTGTGACTCTGTTGAGCTCTTGATTTTTTGTAAAGATCGGCGCAATGCTTGACGGCCAATTTGTGACTGGGGGAGGCGAGGTGAGGCGACGACTGACTGTCTGTCAGTGTGTTTCACCGTCTGCTGGACTGATTGGCTGACCACCTGCCTGTCTGTGTGTTCATTCTTTGCCTGTTGTCGGTCAGTGTATGATGTATGTCTGGTTAAGCAACAATCAGTGGGTTGTCCATCAAATAGGAGAGGGAAGAGCAAGACGATTCGAGGTGATTCTCCCAGGCGCTCAGTCTTCAACAGATCACAAAGCGTCAAGTGCATCCGCCGACCATCCCCCTTCACAGCCCAAGCAGCAGTGGGCCAACGCCTGGTATTATCGAGGCAGAGTACACTCTGCCTCGGGGGACAGGAGTCACTGTCACTGCGGTAGCTCTGGGCGATACAGTCGCGATGGTTGGGTTGCTGTCGTACGTCAGTATTTCGTCTCTGCTCTCACAACCTCGTTCGTGTTTCCTCTCTCTGCATTATTGCTTTCTCCCTCTAGTCCTTGCTTCTTGGGCGCTCTCTCCCTCTTCTCCCCCCCCCTCTCTCTCCACTTCCCACTTTTCCTCTCCCTAGCTCTCCCCTTTCTCTCCTCAGTCTCTTCAGGATCACTCTTGATCTCTCTTACTCCTCTCCCTCCTCCTTCCTCTGTATCCCTCGCTTGTCTTGCCTAACCAAGTTCTCAGAGGACAAGTCCTAGTTCTCCGACCCACTGCTGCTGGGACGGAGGAAATTCCACCTCCGCTGTTTCTTCCTGGCACTGAGTGCGTATTTTCATGGTGCTTGCCATCCTTTCTTGACGGTCTGCCGCCTGGTAGCGTGTTCGTCTGACTTTCTGCCGTAAACCCCTGTGATCCTCCAAAACCCAGGTGGATGTAGATGTTTCAGTGGACTCCGATATCACTCGACCGAAACTTGACTGGCCTCCTGAAGCGCAGTGTCGTGTCGGTTAGACCGAGGCAGTGCACCTGGAAATGGAGTGACACAGTCCCGCAGCGACAGGCCTGTCCGTACGGTGTCAGTTGGCCCACACGAACTGTGGATAGCGGCAGGAGGCGATGGCGGGCGAGTGCTAGTTTGGGGTCTTTCTGCCGAAGAGGGCGCGTCAGGGCGTGGAATCAGAGGTCTGCTGGAGCTCACGTGTTGCCAGTCGCGTGTGCGTTCCTTTGTGAGTTTGCCGCGTGTTTGATGCGTAATGTGTGGTTGATATTGGGCGATGGGTGGGTCACGAATTGCATCGATCAGCTAGGTCGATATTGGGTGATGGGTCACGAATTGCATCGACATGGAATGCGCATTGCCTGTTGTTGACTTTGTCCTGCGATGTCGGACAAGGGAGTTGTCCGGCCAGAGCAGGGGAGGCGAGAAACTGCATGGCTGGCTCAACCTTGGACAGGCACCCGTGACAATTGTGGAGCTCTCAGGGACGGCGCCGGCTCAACTGTGCATGGCGGACAAGGAGGGAAGGGTCAGAGCATGGGAACTCGATCCGGGTCCTGAAGGAACGTGGGAGTCTTCCAGTTGGCTGGGCCCTCGGCGCCAGGTGCTGGACTGTACTCACACGGTTTCGGAGTCCTCCGATGGCCATTCCTCTCGCCATCTATCCCGTCCTCCCCTTGCATGCCCCTTGTTCTTCTCCCCACCAAACCCGGACAGCTGAGCCTGTGTGGGGAGCGTGTGAGGGTGTCACCTGTGTGGGGGGCGTGGGTGTGGGTGCGTCTATGTGGGGGGCGTGTGCACCTGTGTGAAGGTGTGGTTCATTTTTGCAGGGGGGGAGGGATATCTGTTGTGGCCCGCATTCGACCGTGCCTTTTCTGCTTTCTCTAGTCTCTGATTTCAAACAACATGAACACAGTGGCTCTCCACCTGCATCCTTGTGTTGAAGGGGGGGTTCTGTCGCCAGTAACACATGTCTAGTCGGAGAGAAAAAACTTGTCGTTTAAAACATGCCTCAACCATCGTCTGAAGCGGCTTGATGAGCCCCATTTGCATCACTCAGAATTTTCCTACCCCCCCTAACGGCTGAGCAATGGTCGATAACATATTAAGGGTCAAATCGGTCAGGCTAGCGGGGGCGCGGGGGCGTGGACATTTGAGGTTGTGGGGGGGGGGGGTGATGTGGGGAGGTGCGTTTGTGCGGTTGGGGGGGGGAGGCACGTGCGAGCCCCTTCGATTAGCTGCAAGATCGACGTCACACTCGTACTTTTATCTCATCTCTCTCCCTCCCCCCCCCTTGCGCTCCCTCCCTTTCCCGTTCCACCTCTCGCTCTCTCCTCTCTCCCTCCCTCGTGCTCACAATGGCACTTAGATCCTGAGGCGGTGTCTTGCGCACGGTTTTGCCTTGTGCTTGCGGTTCAGTCCAAATGGTCTTCGGGTTGCAGTTGGTACCTCTGATGGCGATGTCCTCCTGTATGAGACAGATCGCGAAGGCAATGATGGGGGGTATGTCCTACAAATTTACTGACTCCTGCCACCCGAATAAACTGCTTCCACACTTTTTTTAAAGCCTTGAATGTGAGCTGCATAAACACTTTGTCTCCATTGTATCCTTCCGCGCGTCCCCCCCCTGTCTCTCTCCCTTCCTCCCCTCCCTCTCCAATATGTTTGAAACCAAAGTGTGACAGCGAGGTGCCAGCGTAATGGGTGAGTGAGTGTGGCCTTATTAATAAGTTATACTCTTGAGTTAAATATGCCAGACGAGCGAGTGCGAGTGCACGCATCTCACGGTCTCAAGGTCGGTTGCGCATAACAGGTGAGAGTGAGATGGCCTTTTTGTCTCACCAAGCTTTCCTCGGCGCTTGAATACTCGCTCTCTCTCTCACCAAGCCTCTTGCAGGTATGGCCGGCACTTGATGACACTCAGTCACTCTGGGCCCAAGTCGCACGTCATCTCCCTCGCCTTTACCTACCCCGTGCGCCCTCGTTTGCTTTTCACGAGCTCTGGGTGTTATATCCAGGTCCAGTGTGCATAGGAAGTGAGACGTGGCGAGACACTACTGTCACCGCACAGCAGATCTCTTGACACAGTCGCACAGGGGGCCCTCAAGGTGTGGGCAGTCTCCTGCACGTGCGAATGTTTGGACCGCCACGTGCTAACTGGCAAGGAGATGCAAAATCCTGCTGAGAGGAGTCGAGTAAGCCAGCTGGTTTGTTGAGAGGAGTGTCACTCTGTTTGTTTCGAAATGAGCTGGGCTCGTTGGTTGAGTGTCACTCTGCTCGGTTTGAGAGGAGTTGGGTAAGACCGCTGAGGGCGCGCGAGCATTGTCGCAACAGTAGCAACACTCTGCTCGTTCCACGGCGTGTATATCCCCTCTTCACCACTAATTGTGCTCTGGAGTTTGACACGGTGTTGTCAAATCAGGATGCAAGTGCCTGTCTGTGTCGGTGTGTCGGTGTCTGCGTGTCCGTGTCCTTGTCCCTGTCCCAATAGCTCGCTGAAAGGGAGTCGGTAGGCTCAAAAGATTTTATATTGATGGGTAAGAACGCTCTCATGACCATAAAAATATCTCTCTCTGGTGTCAAAGAGCGACGGCAGGCTGAGACAAGTCTGACGTCTTGGAACGTCCCGCAAGGGGCGGGGTGGGACGACAATGATGACGACCGGAGACGGCCTGTGTTGCATTGGGTTCGCCCAAGCAAACCCCCTGGAGCTCCTCGAAAGCTGCCTCCACCGCAGGTTGGCATGCTCTCTTTCTCCTCGACACTCCCTCCGAGGGTGTGCTGTGTGTGTGTGTCCCACCTATCCTCTGCCTCTCCCGCCCACCCTCCCTCCCTTATCTCTCTTCCCCTTCCTCTCTCCCTTCCTCTCCCTCCTTCCCTCCCGTCCTGTCTCTCCCGTCTTTATTCGGCGTACGTAGTGTCGTTGTTTTCTCTGCTCGCCCCTGGAGAGGGAGAGACAGTGGGAGTGGGCGTGAGAGAAGGAGAGGGAGAGGGAGAGGGAGAGGGAGACGGAGAAAGGGAGAGGGAGAGAGGGTGAAAGGGGAGAGGGAGAGAGGGAGGGAGAGGCAGAGGCAGAGGGAGAGGGAGAAAGAGCCTCCCTCTCCCCCTCCTTTCTCTTTGCTTCTCCTTCTCCCTCCGTCTGTGCAACAAATAACTGTGTGACCCATATGCGAGGAGGGGAGACGGGCGCCGCTTGCGTCGGGAAGCTGTTGCACCCGCATTGCAGCCTCACCTTGTGTCGCCCCTGTCCCTCTCCCTCTCCATCCCTCGCTGCTGGAGATGCGAGGAGGGGGGATGCTAAGCTGATCCAACCCAAAGTGTTTGTCTCTCCGTATCGTGGTCTCCCTCCCTCCCCCTCCCGTTCCCTGCCCTTTTCCTCTCCCTCTCTCCCCTTTTATTCTTTGTCTCTCTCCTTCTCCCTTAGATACCTGTGTAACACAGGTCAAAGTCCTGGAGATGCAAGAAGAGGAGGAAAGGCGCCGACTCCGTCGGGAAGCAGATGCAATTGCTTGCCAAAGGTGTCGCAGCGTACCACATTATCTCAGCTGCTCCCCCTTTTTTCCCGAATCCCACTTGTCTCTTATTCTCTTGCACCCACCTTACTCCTGCCCCATGTCCCTCGCTCCCCCCTATGTCCTCGTTTGTGTGCCCCCACGTCTCCCTCTTTGTCCTGACTCCTGTGCCCACGCGTCTTCCCTCCCTGCTTGTGCCCCCGTCAGGCTATCTTTGCCCCTCAACGACTCCCGTTCAGGTGGTTGAAGCGGCACAACAAACATGAGGCTCAACGTGTTTTAAAGCAGCAAGCCGATCACCAGCATCAACTCGCACGTGAACAACTCGAAAAGTCCAAGAGCCGCCAGGCTGGAGTTGCTGCGGCCCGTTTGCGTCAGAAAAAGGTCGTATTAAAATAGTTTATGGTCGCTTGATTCCAAGGGCATAAATGGGGGTCGTCTCCAGTGCCCAGATGCGGACTGAAGGGAGGGAAGGGAAACGAGAGGAGGAAGAGAGGGAGAGAGAAGGGATAGAGTTGGTGACACTAATGCTACCGTGGGACAGGGTGGGGAGACTACGGGGAGAGGGGGGGGAGGAGGGGGACGGGGGGGGACGGAGATGCAGCAGACACCGTGTGATAAGAGGGGGCGGGAGGCCAAAAGGAGAGGAGGGACTGAGGTCACCACCTCAATCCTCGAAGCAAACCACCGGTTCAAACTCTCAGAGCAGCCAGCTTTTCCATCAACCGCGTCCTCTCTCTAATGGACGTAACGAAACGATGTCGCCAAGTACGTCTCCTTTCCTCTTCTCTGCATCCTTCTCCCTTGAGCTCCGCTCTCCCCTCTCATAGTTCCGCCTTGTCGCTCCCGAAGCATGCGATGTCACTCACTTGGCGGTGGAGGGTCTTTGAGAGTCACCAACACTCGGGGAGCGAGAAGGGGCAGGATGCGTACAACTGACCGTCCACCTCTCTCTCTCAGTGACAGCACTCGCAGGAGCGTTTCCCTCCTCTCTCAACCACTGACAGCACCCACAGGGGCGCCCACCACCCAGTGAGTGGTACCTCATGATTCAAGAAAGGCGCAACTTGCTCAAGGTGGAGCGCAAGCGGCTTGAGGAAAAGGTGCGAACGCGTTTTGAGTGAATCAGCTGGTTCTAAAGGGGAACAAAGATCAACAACAGATGCCCCAAGCGTCAGATCAGTCAAACTGCTTTTTCTCCGGTCAAGACTAGTGTATTTTCCCAGCACCAGCCTAAGACATTTAATATCAGTTCCCCGTGTCCGGACATAGCCACTGTACGATGGAAGTGAACCGACAATTTAGGGACCTATCTTTATCTCGGCCTGAGCACACTGAGCACAGAACTATCTAGACCGTTGTAGGAGTGTCTGCTTGGGGTACTGACACGAGTATCAGTGCAGTTCAGCGTCAATGTCAGTGTTATTGTCAGCCTCGGTGTCAACATCAGGCTGTGATTCTCCTCTTCTCATCTTGACTGCTGTGACAGCAAGATGAAGATCGCCAACGGCAGCAGAAACTCATGCGCGAGAGTATCTCCTCAAGATATCGGTCAGCCACCATACTGGGCAAGCTGCAGGTAAATTCTCGAAGCAAAAAATGACTGGAGTCTTTGATTGGACTTGTTTATGATGCTGCAAACCCGAGAGCGCCCCCTCTCTTGTCCGTTCCCTGTCGTTTCCTCTCCGTTTCCCCCCTCTCCCCAGTTCCCTCTTCCGCGCGCGTGTGTCGCAGCTCCAGTGGTCATTTGAGTGATGGTTGGTGTGCGATGCGTGACGCGTGATGCGATGTGATGTGTGATGCGTGATACGTGATGTGTGATTGGTGGAGAGCCAAACTCCCCGCCCCCACCTCTAAACCACAACCTCCGAAGTGTGCGCCAGGTGAGGCATTTCAATCGACAGACCCGGCTACAACACAGGCGAGGCGACCCTCGGCGTCCCCGCCTCCGCCTAAACCGCGACCTCAAACAGCGCCTCAGCGGCCACCGTCCGTGCCCCGTCGCCAGTCTACGTCCCGTGCAGGCAGGACCATGTCAGTTCGGGATCTGTGGCAATTGAAGGCATCCCGTAGTCGCAGAGCTGAGCGGTCCAACAGCCGAAAGGGTGAGAGAACTGACGGAGGTGAGAGTTGGCAGTGAACTTGACGGCCCCCACAAGCTCTGGTTTTGTCTCCCTCACTTCCTCCCTCTCTCCCTCTGCATCCAGTTTGAAGAAGGCAAAAGTGCCTCACCCAGAGGAGGTAAATCAGTGATTCAGGCTCCCAAAATCGATCCAGGTGAGTTGGGTGTATGTTGTACGTGTGTAAGCGCGCGTGTGTGAGGCAGTGTGTGCATCTGTGCCTGCGTGAGAGAGACTGGGAAATTGTTCCAATGGCTTCTGAGGTTGGAAATATTTCCTGAGCTAACTGCCGAGAATCGAGTCAGGTCAGGCGTTTTTACTGCGAAAAACTCGGACAATCGCTCGGACTCAGACTTGGTTGTGCTTGCCGCCCTCACATACCTTCCCAGACGCAAGCTCGGAGCACCACGTCCAGCTGTTACAGGACGAAAACAGACCCAAGGAGAATCTGCGACAGCTTGCCGGCATGGCTCCACGGCGACTGTTTGGGTCACTCGACACCCTCGCGAAAAGCCCAGGTAGCCAGTCGAGTACCAGCACGATTATGCTGTTTCTGCAATCTGAATTTAGACGAGGCCCGATCTAAATTCAGACGAAGTCCACAGGACTTTTTGACGTGGCGATTAGAAAATATATAGTTTTGACGGTCCGTTCGTCAAAATTAGACGAGGCGCTGGTCTGAATTCAGACTGCAGAAACAGCATATTACGAGTACGATTGAATAGACAATATCGTCAACGACTGGGCTGATCGAGCTGGTTGTTGGCGAGCACTTAGAATACACTGCAACATTTCACATCCTGAAACAACAACCCAATCAGAGCAATACTTTTTGAGTTGTGAGTATTTTAAAACCGAATATTTTCGTCGTTTTTTGGTCGTGCGATTTGGTCGTACGAATCGGGCGTACAAGCATGACGCTCGACTAGCACTAGTGAAAGTTCGTGGTGTATTTGAATTCCTGACTCAAGTTGTTTAGCAGGAGCCGCCCAGTCACGGAGATTGTGCACAAAGTGCAGGGGGGGGGGAGTGAGAGAGGGGGGGGCGGGGGACTCACGCACACGCACACACTCGAATTACCAGGAAGGAGTCCTGAGTACGAGGCTGGGTTTCCTGATGGCAAGAGCTCGGAACGAAAACATATGAGAGAGAGAGAGCGGGGGGAGAGGAAGAGGAAACAGGTTTATTCATGCCAGTGGAGTGTCCCTACTCACAGGCAGAACGGCAGAGAGGGAGACAGAAAACTTACCGAAAAGACCCCTATGGGGATGAACAAATGGAGGGTAAAAGCCCGTAGTCCGGTTGTAGGATCAGCCACTTGCTCGTCTCCGCCCCAACGGCTGATAGGCCTCGTCCGTGCTGGTGGTCCTGACACGGTGTCTTGTTGAGATCATTTGTTGACAAGATTGTATACATGTTTCCAAACAGCCGTTGAGATGTTTGTCTCTGTCTTCTCAACGTGGAGCAGTGAGGATCGAGGGAGATGGGAATGGGGAGGGCAGAGGAGAGGGGAGGGAGAGGGCCCGGGGAGAGGAGAGAGGGGAGCGGGAGAGTGCAAGAAGGACTGCAGGAGTCTGGCTGACACAAGAGCAGGCACCGCTCACCCAAGCCCACCGTCGAAGAGTACCCTGCGGCTCAAAACAGACACACCCATGACTTCCATCACCTACAGCCCGAGTTAACTCCCAGCGCCCGGCCCCTTGCGTGCGTGACCACTTGCTCTCGCTCACTCACTCTCTCCACTGGCAAAGCACAGAGTCTGTATCACTCTGATACATCTCTCAGCGATCACAGAGGATCTCCTCTTGACAACTGACAAACGCCACGCAGGGATCTATCACCCAGGCCCTCGACTCCAACTCACACAAGAAACTTGAGCACCAAGACAGGAAATTTCACCTGGTCACGGTCACGCTGTGTGAGCGGCGTAGATGGAGGCGTCGGTGCGGCAACATACGGCACCGGGGAGAGCTTCAGTCCGCACCTAAGCAACAGAATGTTTTCTGCTGTGTTGCCCACGACCCCAGGGCCAGAAGAGCAAGCTGTGCACAGCGCAACCCCGGCACAGTCTAGGCCACCAAGCAGGCATCCAACCTTTCCGCAGCGGCGGACCCTCGCTGGTTCCGACCAGTTCATTGAGCCTCTGAGACAAATCGATGTTCCACAGATGCTGTCCTAGACACAGCAGTGATACAAAGGCCCAGTGCCTCAAGCTGACACAGTGACTTGCGCTCGTGAGTGTGTGTGTGTGAGCTTGCGGGTGTGGGCTTGTGTGTGTTTGGTTGCGCACCGCATCCGACGACATTGGCAGAGAGTCCGCCACTGGTGCAGCAGAGACACGAAGGCCCAGTGTTGTCCTCAAATCGAGACTTGTTGGGCACAGGGCGCACCTAAACACACAGCACTGTGTGTTTGCCTTGTGCACAGCCTCAAGGACACTGAACCAGTGGACCCTCGGGAACCTCTCCCGCTTTCCTCCTCTCCTCTGTCTCTCTTTCCCTCTTCATCTCTCCATACAGGAGACAAAGATGGTGGAGACAGAGAATGTGTTGCCTCCAACAAGTAACGAAGGAGTTGCGAGCCACTCATGATGTGCGCAGATGCTCCAGCGCCAGCGAAGTATGAGGGCCAAAACTGTCAAAGTCACACGCTCTGAGGATATGGTTGTAACACCCCAACGAAGTGGCCTTGGCGGTGATCCAGGGGCAACTGCCGATCCTTTGAGCCTGACGGTGCCCTACTTCCGCACTCCCCCACCCTCTCCCTCACTCCCTCAAAACCACTCCAGCACTCACTCCACGCCCACTCCCACTCCCGCACTCCACTCCCACTCCACTCCCACTCCAGCACTCCACTCCCACACTCCCACTCCCACTTCCCTCCTCCCACTCCCACGCTCCTGCTCCCACTCCCACCGCAGTGCAATCGGATTCAAACAATCTCCCCATCCCACTGATCACTCAAATCCCACAGCAACTCGAAGGTCCCATTGCACCTGCTTCCAGCCCAAATTCCACCTCCAGCTCAGCCCGGTTTGCCCATGTGCCTCAAGAGGAAGCCTCTCGATCGTGCTGCAGGTAGCCGACTGTTCGGGGAGAGGCCCGGGGAGTGGGGGGGGGGGATAAAGCACTAGTGAGCTCAAGACATAAAGCCAGGGAGTGAAAACGCGAGAGAAGAATGGAGTGGAGAGCGAAACAATGTGAGTCCAGGGAAAGGGTGGAAAAGTCCCTTCATTTATTGAACCATGTTGGGTTTAACCTAATCTGAGCCAAAATCTGATGCAGCTGTGCATATTCTCATTCTCAACCTGGACGAATAAACCTCCTATCAACATTAAATTAAGAGAATTAATTAAGAGGAGAGAGGAGAGGGGTTGCATACATAGCTCTCGCTCTTGAGGGAGTGAGAGAGAGAGGGGGGAGGGGGGCTTCAAGCAGAGAGAGATAATTCAAGGAGAGAGAGAGAGTTTATTCAAACATCCTGAGCTGCCAACAATCACACCCTCTGGGGGATTGGTCCAAGTTCAACAACACCCACTCAGAAAAGAAAAGAAGAAAGAAACACAACCGGCGGCCTTCGGGATTCGAACCTACTGGATTAATGTACAATTTATTGAATATCCCCCCGCAGGGGGTACAAAGGGAGGGTAAAGGCCCTTGGCCGGTCCGGGCGGGATTCGAACCTACTAGTACACCGTTAGAGAGAGAGAGAGAGAGAGAGAGAGAGAGTAGAGAATTACATCTAGAGGTGGATTGGTGGAAGATCAGGTTTTGCACCAATCCACCTGGCCCCATCCACTCCTCAACTTGATCTACAGAACTGTGGCTGCTCTGCAGTTTCCTAGGTGCTTGAATAGTACTCTCTCTCTCCCTCCCTCTCTCTCTTGATGCACTAATTGGACCAATCCTGGAGGGTGTGATTGTTGGCTGCTCAGTGGTTTCCGATGTTTGAATAAATCGCTTCACAGTTTCCTAGGCACTTGTCAATGAATACTCTCTCCCACTCGCTCTCTTCCTGAATTGGCTTGAATTCTCTCTCTCTCTCTCTCTCTCTCTCTCAGGAGTCAGGGGAGTGTGGCCTAGTTGGTAGCGGCCCGCCACATCATGATCCGGTCCTGGGTTCGATTCCCGAAGTCCGCAGTCTTGTCCTTCTTTTCTTTTCTGGGTGGGTGTTGCACTTGGACCAATCCTTGTGGTTGTTGGCCGCTCCGCGGTTTCCAGGATGCTTGAATAAACTCTCTCTCTCTCTCTCCTGGTGCTTGCACCAGCCTGTTGTGGCCGGTGGCTCTTGTGGGCTCTGGTTGTGTTGAGCAGAGCCAGGGTGCTAGGAGACTCTCACCTTTCCCTAGTGACAGCCGCTGCTGCCCTATAGTTGAATGGGCGAGAGCAAACCTCAAGGATGGCGAGGACAAAAAGTGGTGACGTCACCGCTAGCTCCGAAGCCCCACTCACCTGCCAAGGAAATAGCACAGTGGACACCAGAGAGATGGATTTTTGGTATCATCCCTACCAGCCTCACGAACATGCAGAGAATACTCCCAACACCAGGACATGCAGAACCACTTAGACACCCTTTTGTAGACAATGTCTGGAAGATGTGGCAGAAAATAGATTGAGCCCTCAGTACGCCCAAGAGTGAGAGACCATCGCGCAAGTCGCAAGCTCACAGAACAACAATTAGAGTACTCCATACACAAGGTCTAACATGTGCTACAGTTTATGGTCCTGCATCCTGCCCCAGATCGCGGTTTGGAAGCCGATCGACCTCTTAGTCCAGTACTAGGTCAAGTGGTTGTGCATGATGAGTGACCCACCCACTCACTGAATGGCTTGTATCCTCCCTCATCTCCATTTCTCCCTTTCTCTCTCTTCTCTTCTTCTCCTCTCTCTCTCTCTCTCTCCATGGGTCTGTGGCCGCTCAGCGGTTCCTGAATGGCTTGAATCCTCTCTCTCTCTCTCTCCTAGGCAGATCTACGGATCTGTGGCTGCTCTGCAGTTTCCTAGGTGCTTGAATAAACTCTCTCTCTCTCTAGCTTGAATACTCTCTCTATATATAAACCCTCTCTCTCTAGCTTGAATACTCTCTCTCTCTCTACTCTCTCTCTGAGTTTATTCAAGCATCCTGGAAACCGCTGAGCGGCAAACAACACATCCCTCGGGTGATTGGTCCAAGTGCAAACACCCTGAAAAGAACAGAAGAAAAGACTGCGGCCTAAGGGCGGGGCCGGGATTCGAACCATGTCACCCAGGAGGGGATGGCAAAATTGATGATTTCTCCGGTTACTTGTCAGCGGCGAAATCTGAGGGTTTCTCCGTTCCGGATAAGACAGTGATCAGGTTGATGTGTGAGATGCGGAATGCTCTCTCCTCAAGTTGGAGATCGCTTCCTCTGTCTCCTGTCTTCCGTGTTCTCTCTCGGGATTCGCGCTCTTGGGTCCTTC
>QUTJ01031694.1:0-15114 GCA_003573635.1 Goniomonas avonlea | reverse complement strand
GAGGGGAAGGAGGGGATGGGAAGGAGGTCCACTCACGTCCAAGCTGTCCTCGGCCTCGAGCAGTGCGCGGCGGTGGCGTCCAGTGTTTATGGCGTTGTTGAGCAGCCTCATGCGCTTGATGCAGCTCGCGATTGCTGTCACCCACCCCGTACACTCAGTTTCCGAGGGAGCCTGCACGTATCACATCAGAGCTCATTCATTGCGAACAAAGTACTTCAAACGAGCAGATTTTCTACCTCGGTGAAGATGAATGTCACCATTTCTCACGAGGCGAACGCACACGCGGCAACACAGTACCTCGAACGCAGCGAGGCGGCCAGTCGGCGCCAGAAGCTCGAACGCATGTCGGTGCGGTGCGATGACCTGCGTTGAATCCCGTGGCAGTCAGCATCCATACGACGGCGTTATCAATTGTGGAAGAAAGTCTCCGACCACATTATCCGGGCTGAATCGTGTCGGGAGGTACCGATGCAAGAAGACACTGTCGCTTTCATGGTCGTGTCCGGAAATGTCTGTTTTGATATAGATCGAGAGATAGAGAGATTTAGATATCTCTCAAGATTTAGGTCGATCATATAGATCGATATCTCATCGCGAGCTAGCTAGATCGAGCGATATTAATAGAGAGATAGAGATAGATAGATAGATAGATAGATAGATAGATAGATAGATAGATAGATAGATAGATAGATAGATAGATACATAGATAGATACATAGATAGATACATAGATAGATACATAGATAGATACATAGATATAAAATAGCGAAATAGAGATAAATAGAGAGATCGATATAGAGATATTGAGATTTCGAAGCCAAAGGAGACTCGATCAACCAACTTCCAAAAGGACAGAGCATTTAATCTTGCGTCACCTGCACAGCAATCACTTGGCCCAAGTCGATCACCTCCCCCTGGCGAAGTTGTGTGAGAGCAGTTAGTGCGGAGGGGGCGAGAGTTTGGCTAGAGCACAACAAAAGATCCGCCCCAAACGAACAAACGCTGCGCGGGGAGTTCTGTCGGACTCGAGTGCCGAGTTCCGAGGAACCAGCTGTAATCAAAATAAATTGCCGCTGCTGGGAAACCCAGATCCTTGTTGAGACACGGCTTTTGACACAGAGGAGCTGATGCAACTGTGCAACAGACGACACACAGACACAACACAGGAAAGAAGGAACACAGGAAGCACACAACACAGGAAATAATAGCACAGGAAGCACACAACACAAGAAAGAAACAGCACAGAAAACAAATAACAATCAACGGAACAACACAGAAAAATAACAACACAGGAAGCAAACAAGTCGGTCAGACAACGTACCGAGTTGGCACCGGGAGTGTGCGGCTCCATCTGCGAGGCAAGTCAAAGCGCTGCACCCCGCCGGACTACAAGCAGAGAGAGTGTGTGTGAGCGAGCGCGCGCACGTGAGATGGAGGGGGGGGGGGGTGCACGGCAGACCACAAGGACGAGAGAGCGAGCGAGCGAGCGAGGGTGACACCCACACGCGCGCGACACACAGAGTCAATAGCTTTTGAGTTGGGTACGGGGAATTCACATCACGTGCTCCACGGGGCGAGATCCGGTTTGGTTAGCCTGATATTGGTGAGAGGATTCGGCATAAGTTTCCCAACCTGAGAGAGGTTTGTGTAGCCGAGTTGGTAGTGAGCGAAGGTGGCCGAGTTTGACCTCAAGGCCAGCAGTTTCCCAGCTTTGCATGGCTGCGGCAGACGTTAAATCTGGCGGCAGGACAAACTTCCTCATGTCAAACACAAACAGATAACAAAAAGGTGTAACCAAGATTCGCCCTGTCCCCTCGTTCGTCCCTCTCGTCTTTCTTCGATTCTCTTCCCTTCTCTTCTCTTCTTCTCTTCTCGTCTCGTCTTTCTCACTGCATGAGTGGGCACTACTCCCCGCCTCTTCTCTTCTCCCGTTTCCCTTTCTCTTCCTTGATCTCTTCCCTTGCTCTTTTCGTCGTGGGCTCTCTCAGATCTACGTGCGTGCGTGTCAGACCGTGTAGCTTGGACACAGACTTGCAGGAAATCATGCTAATCACTGCGACAGCGGTGTGTTGTGCATTCGCTGGGTTGAAATCTCTGAGCTGCCTCGTGCGATGGCGGAGGGGGCACAGGACACGGCAGGAGCGACCTACTTGGAACACCGGGAGAGGCTTGTTGCATCTTGATAGCGTTCGCAGTGTCGACAGCCAAACCTGGTGCAACTCTGTGTCAGTCTGGGGTGGGGGGCGGAGGATTGGATGGTGTGCGCGAGACTGCGGTGCGCCAAATGAGGCCATCGCCAGTCGCGTGCTACAACATCGCAGAGTCGGCACTCAAACCAGGTGAGTGTGTGTCAGTTGAGATGGACTGCAGTTGAAAGGGGGGAAACGACTGACTTTTCGGGAGGATGGAGGGGAGAGGGCGTGGAAGTGAGAGTGGGAGTGGGAGGAGAGGGAAAGGAGAAGGAGAGAGGAACTTTTAGGTCCTGTGAGCCGGTCTCGGCAAGGTCTGTTGACTCTGGAACTGTTCTCAGGAGAGAAAGCAATCTCGGGAATGCCTGTGAGCATCCTGTCCCCCTCACAGCGTACAGCAGCTGCAGAAACCACGATCGACGCAAGAGGAGGCCATCAAACAAATCTGGGGTCACATCGCATGCAGCAGTGGCAAGCATATCCGGAGAAAAATCTCTAGCGCGGATAGAGAGCTCGTACCTCGCGACAAGAGGGAGGAAGCACCGACAGTAACTGCAAATGGGAGCACGTTAGGCTGGGAGAGGACAGGCACAGAAGTCATGGGTCCGAGTGCCGTCCTGTGTTGGTCACATCGCACATCACACATCACACCACACGTCACATATCACACACACACACACACACACACACACACATCTCACATCACACCACACACATTCAGCACCACACATCGCACTCACAGGTCACGCACATCACACATCTCACATCACAAATCACACATCACACATCACAAATCACAAATCACAAATCACAAATCACAAATCGCAAATCACAAATCACAAATACACACATCAAACATAAAACTGCCATCAGCATGCATCAGAGGGACGCACCTCACGCCGAGAATGTTCCATCAGAAATTGCAGGAGCGTCATTGCTTCCTGCGAACTCCTTTGTCCCGGTTGCAGCTGTGGAAAGAGATGTGAGCGTTGCAAAATCTTTGCTTCAACGTCTAATAAATGGGTTTGTTGTAAAAAGACGGCTGTCCCAGGTACACCTTGACCGTGAGGTGAACCGCGAGGCAGACGGCTGTACACCTGGACACAAAACGGCTGCACACCTTGTCCGTGAGGTGAACCGCGAGGCAGAGTCGAGGCAGAGGAGCACATCCATAGATCAACACATAAGAAAGAGGGGATGGTGAGGGATTGGTTCAGGGCAGAGTTGATGGCCACACAGAGAACCAAATCAACGCGTGGAACTGTTGGGCGGGTTTGAGAGTTGACATGCCCAGCAGGATACCCGAGGTCAAGGTTGACAGCCATACATGACTCTGACTCTCCCTCCCTCCCTCCCCCTCTCCCTCTCCCTGCCACTCCCCCTCTCGCCCTCCCTCTCGCCCGCCCTCCCTCTCTCCGCCCTCTCCCTCCCACTCAGCGGTTTCCAGGCCATTTGGATAAACTCTCTCGCCCCCCCTCCTCGCCCCCCCCCCTCTTCTCCCCTTACATGTGAGATAGGTAGACACGAGGTGCACGCCTCGGAGGAGACGCATGTTGTTCGTGAGACGCGAAACAGAACGAGAGAGGTGCAAACCCCCACATGTGGCGTGCCTCGGAGGAGACGGGTGCTGTTGGTGAGTGAGCGCACCTCGCCGGTGAGGTGGAAGGTCAGGGCAGAGTTGAGCGCCAGGTTGACGTAGGGTGCCGCGTTGGCATACGCAGGATTGGAGTCGGCTGAGAGCACCCTCTGCAAGTGCATGTGCAGCTCCTCCTGTGCTGCCCCCATGCCTTTGAGCACACCGGTCGACAGGTCGGTTGGCTGCGCGCGCGTGGTGAGTGCCAGTCACTCTCGCGCTCTCTCGCATTCTCTCCAAGACTCTCTCTTTGTCTGTGTCTGTCTCCCTTTCGCTGTCTCTCCCTGTCTCTCTCCTCTATCCCTGTCTCCTCTCGCACTGCGAAACTTCTCCCGCTCCTCCCATGCCTGCCAGGTGGACTTTCGTGAAGATTTCGGTGAATTATGCTGTTTCTGCAGTCTGAATTCTGACCAGCGCCTCGTCTGAATTTTGACGAACGGACCGTCAAAAAAAAATATTTGCTAATCGCCACGTCAAAAAGTCCTGTGGACCTCGTCTGAATTTAGATCGGGCCTCGTCTAAATTCAGATTGCAGAAACAGCATATTCAGCAGCTTGCATTGTGAATGGTGGCAATGAATTGTTCACCCCGAGGAGTGTTTTCGTTTGTTCACCCCGAGGAGTGTTTTCGTTTTGGGTTATTCCAGATTCACCTGGTGAGGCAGGAGGACCTCATGCAAGGTACTGTCCGGGGGTCGATGAAACGAAAAGCTCAACTTGGGACCTGCTGTTGCGGCCACCTGCACAATTATTTAGCAGGAGCAACGGTGTGTTGTTGAACCAGGAGGAGGTTGAGCAGTCATTAAGGTACTTCTGCGAAAAAATCTTCGGCTCAAAAAGAGATGGAAGCCAGCTGAGCTGGACAAAGTCAGCAGGTTTCCCCGCGCCAGAACCAGCCTAATATTACATTTTACCCACCATCTCCGCCTTGGCGCACAGTGCGGATAATCTACCATACTTGAGCTATTTGTAACCGCGCCAACAACAAGGAGCAAAGCTTTGCGCTCTGACAGTACGCTAGAAACACCCGCTCGTCGGTGTCCGTGAAACAAGCAGTGCAAACCAACAATGACGAACCTGTCCTGCCAAGTGGGCCACCGAACCACCGCAGAACGTGAGGTCCGTCAAGTTCACCTGGAAAATGATTTACGCAATAGTAAAACTGTGAATTAGAACGCGGGGACAGGGACAGTGTTCACAGGAGACTTCAACGGAACAGTTGCGTTTCGAAGCTGATTTTGCAATTCTGTCCCAACCCCATGAGCGACACGAGAAGACACCCCCCCCCGAAGCTATTAACACACCTTGGAAATGATATCCCCTGGGCGCAGTTTGCCGCTAGCCTCTGCAACGCTCCCAGGGACAATACGGGAAACTTGAAACTCGCCCCGACCGTAAGGGATTAGCTCCAGACCGAGTACAACTCCTGAGGCCGCAGGGCGCGAAGCGCTTCGAGTTGGTTCTTTCAATCTCGGCGTGGAGTGGGACACACGCTGAGGCTCTGGAGATCCCGGATCTCGGTCTGTTGGTTGGTTGGCTACAAATGACAGCTGGGCACTCGTACCTTGAAGCACGTAATAGTTCGGGCAGGTACCAAACGTGACCCTGGCGCCAATTGGAAGCGGTGTAAACTGTTCCTTCTCTAGAGGGCGGTCCGAGATCTTGGTCCCCCAGGCTAGCGCTCAGACGTCAGTGTTCTCCGCAGCACGTTTTCAGCAGATGACTCACAAGACACGTCGACAATCATTGTGGTTTCACCACAGTGCACGAGAACAGCATGCGTCCGAGAAGCGGTCTTGTCATCAATCTCAAAATCGACCACAGGCCCGTCCCGTCCAACCTTGAAGATCTTCCGATGATGAATGGGAACTGATCGCAACAGCTTGCCAGCTTGATCATACTCCGTCCACACAAGAAGTGGCCTCGAAGAAATTGTTGTCCAGCTCAAGGATTCAAACATTGGCATTTGAGGCGAGGTCCCGTGCGACTCGGAGCACTCAGCTTGCCTGAAGCCGCAGTCCGCACCGGCGAACCAAAGCCTGGCAAAGGGCCAAGCAACCAAAGAACCGAGGTAAGAAATATGATCTATCTTCAAGACATCGAGTAGATGGGAACTTGGGAAGTTAGTGTACTTATCGTCGTTATCGACTGCTTATGGGATGTCGAGCCCGACCAGTTTTGCCGTCCCCATGGGCAACACGGAGAGCCAGAGCGGTAATGATGCGTGTGCCTGGCGTGTCCCGGCTGATTTTCCCTCACAGAGCAACCGACCTACAATCTTGTGTGGGGTGGGAACGATGCCTCAAACCAGCAAACCACCATCAAACTGTGGTGGGGTGATGAGCCGCTGGCCAAGCTGCAGTCCCAGCCACCTCCTGGGCACTCAAACGAGGACAAGATTATCGAGGCCTTAACAAGTGAGTCATGAATCGAAACATGTCATTACTCAGACGCTGGAGCAGCACCTGCGGACCCTATCGTGCCGTTGGACCGGACCTTCGAACCGACGAAGGTCAACATTCTACACGAAGGGGATCACGTTGGTTCAGTTAGGTTGCGCTGGGGAAACTAAGGGCTCAGTCAAGAAAATGATACTGTTATTCCGATTGCCGTCATCCCTGGTAGTTCGTAGTCGAGAATTCATCTTGTCAGCAGAAATGCCGACACCGAATAAAATACTTTTGGACAGAAACTTCTCTCGTTGCCTCTCGCACTCTCCCTCTTTCGCTCGCTGCCTCTCGCGCTACCTGTTTGTGGCTGCTCGCAACTTCCTGGCTTGATTTCCCCTCGCCTCCCTCTTTCGTTTCTTCGGGTGCACAGGCCCACATGCTCCAGACACTGCACTTTGTTCACATCTGAACCTGACAGATTGACCTCCCACTCCACTTCAAAACGCTCTGAACCCGTTTTGCCGTTGTTTCACTGTTACCTGTTTCGGTTGATTCGTGGTGTGTTCAGCCGTCTCGGGTTCTCCTCTCCCCGCTGAGTAAAAACAGCTTAACGAGATATCAGCTGCTGCACATATGATCAAATCAAAGGCAGCGACTTGTGTGCTTTTTTGGGTCGGAGGGCAACAACTGCGCCGGAGAATCGCAATGGCCAGGATCCCTCTCCCTCTCCCTCTCCTTCTCTCGCTTCGTCAATCCTGGAGACAAGGTTTCTTCCTTCGGGCGAGTGGACAGTAAGATTGAACTCCCGTTCACTCATACCTTGGACGGGAAATCGTTTTAGTTCGAACTGCTGTTTTTCAAATCACTCGATTCCCATATCCGATCCCTTCGAGACAAACGCACGGGTGACCCTCAAAAGGAGCTGAACAATGGGAAGAGTTCCTTGGTGTTATCACGCTAAGAAATGAGGGTTCCAGTTGTTCGAGACAAACACAGAGTCAAACAATCAATTTAATTTAACGAAATACACACGCCTCATCACACGGACGGGCTATCGGGGCGGTGACACACAGAGAATGCCCCCCACGCGATGAAAGGAAAGAAAGATGAGAAAGGCGCCTATCGAGCGATGAGCAAGTGAACTTAAGCACGCTCTCCACGGATGCGGCGGGCGAGCTGGATGTCCTTGGGCATGATGGTGACGCGCTTGGCGTGGATGGCGCACAAGTTGGTATCCTCGAACAGCGAGGTCAAGTAGGCCTCGGAAGCCTCCTGCAGAGCCAGGATCGCGTGGCTCTGGAAACGAAGGTCGGTCTTGAAGTCCTGGGCAATCTCGCGGACGAGGCGCTGGAAGGGGAGCTTTCGGATCAGGAGCTCAGTCGACTTCTGGTACTTGCGGATCTCACGAAGAGCAACCTGTAGAAAGAACAGTCACTGGGGGGTTCGAACAGCCAAGGAGTTCCCCACAAACAATAGACATCCCTCTTGGAGCCTGAGGACGCGGCAAAGAGATTTGTGACCATACTCACCGTGCCGGGGCGGAAACGGTGAGGCTTCTTCACTCCACCAGTAGTCGGGGCACTTTTGCGAGCCGCCTTGGAGGCAAGCTGCTTGCGAGGAGCCTGGACAACATGTCATCGCACGGATCGAACGGGCTGAGATGAACCCCCAGCAGCACAAAAACAAAGAGAGCAGTGGCAACACCAGCACCAAAATCCTTCAGAGCCAACACTGGTCGCTCACTAAGCCAAACCATAGAGCACCAGGACACACCTTGCCTCCGGTGGACTTGCGGGCAGTCTGCTTGGTACGAGCCATGCCTTGTTGTTGTTGAGGTTGTTGTTCAAGGGAAGTCAGCAGATTTTGTGTAAACCTGCGCTCTATCCCCTTTCTTTGTTTTCCCTCCGAGTTTTGAATCCGTGTAAAGTAACCCTGTTTGACGGGGGGGGGATCTTTGAGTGTCGTATGATCATACATTTGATTAGAGAAAAAAAGATCACTTCTTGCAAGCCCAATTGGCAACCGCCCAAACAGGGGTGGAAGAAGCACAAAAGATGTGATTGGTGAGGGCTTCCAAACCACCCAAAATTTTCAGAGTTTTTTTACGGCACTCGGCCACAAGTGGGATCCTTGGGTGTTGTCGAGCGTTTGACAAAGGGGAACAAGTGAGGAAATCGACACCATCAAGTTGACAGTGGGGCTCGGTGCGTATGATGTTGGTCAGTGGGGGGGAGGCTGGAGTCGAGCCTGTGAGATGAGAGCCCCGAGCTGTGTGCATTCAGTGCCCCGCGAGCTTTGGTCTCTTTTTGCGGTTGGACAGGGTGGTCTGAGTCGTGGCTGACACTGAACTTCTTCGGACCCCTCCAGTGGACGCGCCTTTGATGGGGCTGGATTTTGGTGGGATTCACAGTGTGATGTTGGTGCCCATTTACAGTGTGAATGCGCTGTTGACCATTTTTTCACTGGTCGGAGCTGGGCAATCATTTTTACCATCAGCTGAGAATGGTGCGCAATCAACGGTTTTATATCAAGGCTTTTTTGTGTGTGACAGCTCTGCAGTTACGAGGCCTATGTGATATTCGTGCCCCGGCTTCTCGTCAATTTCGCGGGCGGGGAGTGAACTGAGTGTGCCTGGTTCAAGGACCATACTTGCGTTCGTGCCATCAAGGGAACAGGTGCAACGACCATGGTCATGGACAAGGACCAGATACTTCTGGAATAAAACCAAGGTAGTCCAAAGTCCACCCCTCTGGGGTGCGCTCCTCCTGTACAACACATGTTATCCCAAACGTACACGTGAATTGCCGCCTCCTTTCGCTTTCGCTGCCCTGATTCGCGACCGAGCAGAGTCATTCAATCTCTGGAGCATGGGTCTGGACTCTGGAGACTGGAGTTGGGGGCAGTGTCTCAGGGAGGGAGAGAGAGAGAGAGAGAGAGAGAGAGAGAATTCAAGCTCGAATCCGAGAGGAGATGGAATGCTTGACTCACAACACCTAGATTTCGAGACATGATCTGAGGGCCCAGGGATATTGTGGGATGCGGTGCGTGCTTCTGGCTGCAGTTGCAGTTGCTTGTTATTTATTTAATCGAGCTCCACAAGGAGTTTCAGGGCGGAGTGGGCCCATCCCGTCGTTGGTCACCAATCCAGCGTTCCTCTCACTGAGACTCGATTCTCCAATCATTTCAATTCAATTGCTCCCTGTGTCAAACTGCGGCGGTTTGCACACGATTTAGGCGTGAATAGCTCACGAATTGTCAACTGGCTTTCATGCAAATGACACTGGTCGTAATGGGGTCACAAGCTCCTTTCCTTTGCTGTGGGTCTTCCATTGCCTGTGAATCTGCAGTGCCTGATGCAGCAGGAGAGTGAGCATCACTAGCGATGGTAGACCCTGCAAGTGCGAGTCAACACCGATTGCATCAGACAACGGGTCGAACCTCGAGGCCAGAATAAATCACGAACAGGGTGAGACCAGGAAACTTGACCACACCATGCTGAAACACCCGCGAGAACGAGTCCACGGCAAAGAGAATTGCCTGCGAAACGAGTCCATCAATATATTCTTCGGCTTCTGTGCAACCTCAGTCAATACCTTGCATAAAAACAAAAGGCAGCACGTAGCAGCCACAAAGGTCAGGGTTGTAGTTGAGCTCGCTCGGCCTCGCAGCATTTTCACGGTGCGGAGCGCTCGAACCAGCAGCGTGCCCCACACAGCAAACGCAACAGCAGCCGCAGTCGCAAACACTCCTGGATAGCTGGTCGCCGCTTCAAACATAATGATTAGGTTAGTTGCGTCAAAATTGTGTCTTGGAAACGCTTCGGTGTACTCAACGCAGAGTTTGGCGACAAGAGCAGCGAATGGCACAAGCAACGCGAGGTTTAGGGTGACTCCAATGGCGAAGAGCTGTCGAAACAAAATCCGATCGCTTTCCTTCGCTGTGCGGACCGCAGGAGCGAGTAAACTTCCCTGAAGTGTGTGTTTGTGTCAATACTGGATCATTGACAGCGGCGGAAAACCGACTTGCGCAATTGTCAGGCGGCGAAACAGGAAGATCCACACAAATACTGGGGGAGCGATCAGCAAAAGAATGCATAGACCATGCCACATACTGAAAAATGTTTTGACAGCAAAGTACAACCAGGTGCCAATCGCCCATGAAAACCAGACGAGCGCAAACCAACGTGGGCTCGGTGCGTTCCTGAGCGATTTCAAGTTCTGAGGGGGGACCCACAACGCCAGAGCCAAGGCTAGTGGTTTGTCGGGATCAACCGCAGCTGTGTACAAGAACAGAGTGACGAGCAAGAGTCTACAGGCAGCATATGGCGAAAACATAAAAATGAACAGCGACATCTGTCGACAGACAGCGGGGGAACCAAGTTCCCGAGCTCTCCACCGAAGGGCCACAGCCCCAACCAATGAAGTTAAAAGCACACTAAAGTACAACGCAGACAGGAAGCCAAAGTAGATTTGGTACGACTCTGCTTTCTCGACCACAACACCTCCCATCGCCACAACGAAGCCAAACGATGAAGCCTCGCGGCCCTCGGCGCCTCGCCAAAGGAGACGCTTTGGCAGCCTTTGCCGGATTGAAACTTCTATCCAAAGGATTACTGCCGAGCCCGTACCTCAATGTAACCTCATCCATGCTCATCCATAAGATATAGCGTTTTTTGCTTGATCCTTGCTCGCTGACTACAGTAGCCTATCTACAAGTAGCGGGCCATATGGGCCCTGTTCCCTCAACGCTACCTGAAATAGGCCTTTGGAATTCCTGAGCTGTCAAAGTGACTTTTCTCTGAGTTTCTCTGAGCGAGCCTGTCATTAGCGTCCCACGATGGGAAATGATTAATATAACATGTAGGTACGAATGGAAAACGATAGGAAAACAAGTAGGTGATTTTCCCTGAGTTTCCCTGATTTCCTGAGCGCGACCCTGAGCTCAGAGATTCCAAAGGCCTAACCTGAAACGATTTAAGGCATGGCCAACCCTCTGGGGAAGGCATGGCCAGCCCTTTGGGTCGAAGGCATGGCCAACCCCTCTGGGTCGAAGGCATGGCCAACCAATGGGGAGAAGGCATGGCCAACCCATGGGTTGTCCGACGCGACCCCACGAAGGCATGGCCAACCCTCGATTAGAGTTCAACATTCGTTAGCATACACTCCTCAAGTTAAAATTACGAAATTCAAAAAAGTTACACTAGGACGGACGGACGGACGGACGGACGGACGGACGGACGGTCAGCGGCTCCCAAGATCCCTTTTTGCAGTATACGTTGAGGGAAACTATGATTTCTCTTTGCTCTCTGTCCAATGGCACTGGCCGTGAAGTTCACCGCTCGGACCAAGAAAGCCGCTCTGAGTCTCCTCTTGTTCTCTGATCTGTCCATGATCTTCACGGTCAGCTTGGCCCCTGAGGGTCTCATGACGAAAGGAAAAGTAGCTGCAAAAGAGAAAGACTAATAAGACAGCTGTGTGCACAGCTGCTGAGGTTGCACACCACGTGCAAACAACAACTCGCGATCTGGCCGGAGTGTACCAACACGCACGTGGTTTCATATTCCTTGTGGGGAAACGACCCGTTTTTTGTCCGAGGTGCCGTTGTCAATGCCATGACTGTACCTCTGGTTTATTGGGGATTCCGAGCGCGAGTCTATATTGACGACACTGTTCTGCCTGACGACGTCCAACAGCTCCTGGATGCCAAAGGCACAGGTTGTGGTGGTACCCGAGTGTATGCGAGGCTGGGGCGCCGGTCAGATGGTCTGGCAATTTTTCACGGTTGATGATCCGGCATGCGTGGAGGTTGCTCTGTCTCGCGATGCTGACTCGACCATCTCTTCGAGAGAAGTGGCTGCGGTCCGCCAGTGGCTGGACAGTGGCGTGCCATTCCACTCCATGCACGACAACCCATGGCATGACACAGCGCTCCTGGGCGGTATGTGGGGCGTGCGGACTGCTGTGCTTGCCCACGAAAACGGCACGAGGTTCTCGGTCATTGACACCCTCCTGCACGAACTAGCTGGGCCAGTTCCCAAACAATGGGATCAGGAATGGCTTCATAGGTTTTTTGAGCCCCACACTCGCAACAAAATATATATCCACTCGGCGTTCTGGGATAATTAGCACCGTACGGCGAAGCACACCCCTTCCCTCTGCCGAGGGACAGGCGGTGCGGGTCGGTGGGGAGAGAACGAGCCGAGAGCCAGAGCAACTTAATGCTTTGGAACACAAAAGTTGAGCCAGTGAAACTCGTGCCAAACCTGTTGCGGCTCGAGAGACGCGGGTGGTGGTGGACCCAGGGATGAGTCATGGGAATGCGACTAAATATTCTCGGGCACGAGACTAACCATAGATATACTCCGGCTTTGCGCGCAAGCGGATCTAGGGGAGCTTTTCGACTCAACGTTTTGGCTCCGTTAGTACTGTACTTACTGTCAGCATCAAAGGCTGCTGGATCCGGTTGCCCGACAAAACCTGCTTTGCCGCCCGAACCGGAAAACCAATACATTATATTGTGCCTCTTGGTGAATAAAGAAACACTTCTCTTTATTCAGCATCATATCCGTCTCACATGCCCCCCGTCCAAACAGAGAAACTGTGCGTGGTAGCCCAGATACTAGTGCATCCTAGGCAATGAGATGTGCTGACAGAAGAGCAGAATTCATATCGAAAAGGAAGTACTGTGCTCTCTCTAAATATGGGACTTCCTGTCAATGCAATGTCTACTCTTTTCGTGAACACTTGAAAAAACGAGATTTCAATAAAGCAAGTTATAATTTATAATCACCCGGCATCATCGCTCTGACCGATAACTTCTGATGGTTGCCTGTGCATATGGCGGTCATCCCTGCGATCCGTTGAGCGCGTTCTCACCCATATTCTTCTTGCGACCCACGATTGTGGCCCTCAAACAACTGCGAATCGTGTTCACGGCCGTTGCCATTGTCGTCATCGCTGTCTTCCTCATGACCGCGTGAGCCACTGCGATTGGCTCGAAACCCCTCGGACACCTGTGAGTCGTGAACATCGTCGTCGTCACAGTCGTGAACATAATCGTTGTCGCCGTCAACATCATCGTCGTCACCGTCAACATCATCGTTGCCACCGTCAACATCATCGCCGTCACCCTCGTGGTCCTGCGAACCGTTGACGTGCTTCGGCTCGGCTCCCACACACCCACGGCGTTGCTCGCGTAGGTCCGCCTTGGACTCACGACCGACAGCAGCACAAGGAGAGCTCTCGCCTTGGCGTCGTTGCGAGTCCTCGCCAGGCTGGTGGGCGCGTGTGAGCGAGTCCGCACCCGCGGCCCACACAGAGACACAGAGACACGAGACACGAGAGACACGAGAGACACGAGACGAGAGACACGAGAGACACGAGACGAGAGACACGAGAGATACGGAGTGACATGGAAGAGACAAGGAAGATAGGAGGAGACAGGGAGAGAACGAACGCAGATTTACGATCGAGCGAACGCACTTGGAGCCTGACGGAATCACGGGAGTACAAACAGCGCTCTGCCCCTCGCTCGTTACCTGCGACAACATGTTGCTGAGGAGTGGAGAAGAGCGCAGCAGAATGGGAGAGAACCACACAACCACCAGGCGTTGCAGATTGCTGTCATTCCTGTTATAGAGAGCAGAAGAGTGCGCCAAGGCATGCCTCGACAGCAAGCAGGCGTGATCGTCCCGGCGTTGCAGATTGCTCTGCCTTGCGGCGAGTGACAAGCCGAACCGGCCTGCGATACAGGGCAAGCTCGCCTGCGAGTCGGTTCCAAGAGACACCAGCACCCCAGTGGCCAGACAACCGAGGGGGGCGGGGAGAGTGTATTCAAGCATGCGCACCTTGGCCCCGACCCTCACACCCTCGAGAGTCGACGCAGCGCCCTCCAGAGGAGCAACCGTCAGCTGCTGCTCCTCCTCCTCCACCCCCCCCACCCCCTCCTCCTGACCCACCTCCGCCTGGTGAAAGCCCTCGTCCCTGTCGGTCATCACTGGCGCGGTGTTTCACGGCGGAGCGCTGCGATTCGTGACCTTGACCTTGATCTTCGGCCACGTCTTCCGAGTTGCGGAGTGCCGGGTCGCCGAGGGCGTGTGAGGTGCTGTGGGGGAAGGGCGGCATGCAGAGAGGACGGGGGGAGAACTTGAACATCACGTCGCTCTGTGACAGCACGCCCTGGAGGAGGAGGCAGATTAGAAAGAGTACCCGCAAACCGCACATCGAACTACGTGTCTCCAGCGTTTGTGGCTGTGAGTGATGGGAGCGATACGCGATGGAAGCGAGCGGGCGATGCAAGCGATCGGGCGATGGAAGTGAGCGATATGAGCGATGCGGGTGATGCAAGCGATAGGGCGATGCGCTCGTGTGAGGATGCGATGCGAGTGACGGGGCTTGGGCTATGTTATGGGGTGGCTTGGGATCAAGACTGTGAGTTTCCTCAAGCCCCGAAGACTTTCGACCCGCTGGAGATGGACCGCCCACGTCACGGTATCGAGGTTCGAATTCTCCCGCTCTCTCCGCTGTCAAACACAGCTCAGAAGACGCACCTCAGACAGGACGCTATGGCCAAGGAGCGACTCGGGACCAACGAAAGCCTCGTCTCCTTGGAGCCAAGGGGAGCCTTGCGAGGCAATGGGGAGCTGGTGACGGCAGAGAGTCAAGGGCAAGAGGGCGAGATGGCAAAATTGCATCTGGGGAAGGGGAAGGGGCGCCCTTTTAACAGGCGGTGGAGAGCCAGCAATGTCCTCAAAAGGAGCCGCAATGTGCTCAAAAGGAGCCGCAATGTGCTCATCACCATCCAATGTCCTCATCATCAAAAGGACCGCTCGCTTCATCTAGCAGCGCCCCTGTCACTGAAGTGACGAGCACAGGGGGAGGGTGGAGAGGCAGGCGGAGGGGCAGG